>JBBPCV010548539.1:0-11506 GCA_037974505.1 Plocamopherus tilesii
CCCACAACGGAGAGATATCCTGTCCTGTACTTGTGGTGGTTTTGCTTTGTTTTGTTTTGATAATCTCAACTTTTGTTTTACCATGTAAACTGTACAAGCCTTGATTTCTCAAATTGTCTTAAAAAGTTAGGCTGTGAAAATAATACCCCCTACTATATATATCTGCTTATCAGATTTGAGAAAATCCCAAAATAAAATAATGGTAGTGATAAGCAGTTAAGCATCCATCTTTTGTGGTTTTTATTGTATTTTTCATCCTTTCTTGTAGAAATTTAGAGTGGATTTTATCATAATGTTAGGAGGCCTTTTTTCGGGTTTTTTTGTTGTTGTCTTTTTGTTTTTGTTTTTTTGTTTTCTTTTTTTCAAAATGCAACATTCTAAAATATAAACTGAGTTCTTGGATGATTAGACTTTGGATGACACTTATTATGTTGTTAAAACCACATATATTCTTTTTAAAAACATTTTTTTTTAACCTTATATTTCACCAGATGTTTCTTTTTCCTATTAAAGCATGCTGAATGGAGTGTGCTTCAGTCTTAGAAGCATTATTTTAGTTGTTTTATGTTGTTTATCTGTATTTGAAGAAAATCACTGACTGCTCCTTGGTTTTTCATTCGGAAGTATTGTTTTATATTGTGCATCAAGTTCTTTTTTTTATTTTATGTAAACAACATTGTCAACTTACTCTAACTGGTGCTTCTGTGTTAGCACTATCTCCCCTTATCTTAATTATGCATTTTTATATTGTTACATCCTAACAAACTATTTTTTGCCATGTAATTGTCTCTCCTCAGTACTATCTTGGTTGGTGCAGGAAAAAAAAGAGAACAGAAAAATATCACTTAGAATGTGGAAAGAAATACTATTTAAAAAAAAAAAAAAAAGGTCATTTCTCTCTTGGCTAATTTGTATCAGATCATTTTCAGTATTATGTCATTTTTTTCTGGGTGAGGATTGGTGGCTGCCTCTTAAGATAGGCTTACTCTTTTTTTCACGGGCATTTATACATATATATATATATATATATATATATATGATTGATGGCAGGTTGCATGATAAAAATCATTGCATTTTGCCAAATTTTATCTCTAGTCTTGCAAATCAATTGAGACTGATAATACTGATAATGACAATAATTTGTAATTAGATGTGCAACATAAATGCATTTTTTTCTCTGGTTACTGGGTGTATGAATGTCGTCTTCTCTCTCTCTTTCTTTTTTCTTTTCTTTTAATTTTAAGGTGAATATGCATTTTGTTTGATCCCATTCAACTTGATTCAACCATGTTGATGTAGATGTACAATGTACAAGTGGTTTGTTTTTTTCCATTTTTAAAATTTTTTTTTATTATTGTTGCTTTTGTTTATTAAGCAGCTCATGGATTTCTAGATGTCAACTGGTATGCTGGTTTGAGTTTGTACAGAACTAATTAACTACGCACTCATATTTGTCATATATTGGAAAGAGGCCATCATGAAATCAGTATGTCAAATTGATCATATTTTGAAGGCATTGGAATGAGCAAGGGGCATTAACTCCACTGATTTGTATCCTGCAATTATATTTTTCCTTAAAAAAGTAATGATGAATGAATACTTTTTATGCCATGTAAGAAGATTTCATATGGGGGTGTGTTTCATCTTAAATTGAGTATGTGTGTCATGTGGTCACATATATGGTAAGCCATTAGACTAGTTATAGCTTTGTACAAAGGCTCTGCTCAGATTAATATCAATATCAGTTAAGGTATGCTGACTTTCTTACTAATCTCAACATGAAAAGGGCTTGATTATCAGTAGTTTGTGTGAACATTTTTTAATTACTCTTTTGAAGTGTAATGCAAACTAATGTCTGGATCTGACATGGTTCCTGCTTTTATTGAGCACAATTGCCCAGATTGTTCTTTTAGTGAAAGAGTATGTTAAAAAAACGATGCTTCCTTATGAAAAGAGACATCCCACTAGGTCTTGTTGTAAAGAGAACTAATGAGCAACCTTAGTCAACCTTACTCTGTAAATCACATTTATTTTTCTACACAGTCATCACATTTGTAGACAGCTAGATAAGGTGAGATAAACCTTATTTGTCCTCTTACAAGGAAATTTGTTCGATCATTGAAGACAGAAACATGCGATCAATCATTACATGCATACATCATTACACTTACACATAAGTATTCAAATGGAGATAAATGGTTATAAACAAATTTAAGTTTATGCTTTTTGTCATTTTTCTTTTTCACTGAATCTATTTTTGTGTTTACAGTATCAGCATTGTTTCTTGTCCTAGTGGTGATATTTTTTCCCCTCTCTGTCAATCTGAAGCCAGTCATCTATGTTACCTCAAGTTGTACTTTATGTCATGGAGTAAAATGAGTGGTTATAAGTCTTTTTGGCTTTATGCCATGATGATGATGTTAAGATGTATCATCTGCTTTGTATCATAAGGTCTGGAATGATTCAATGATTTGTTAACTCATGTTAACTCCTTTTGCATTGTGTTGTGAAGAATATGAATTGGTACTCTTTCAAGTCACATTGCATGGTATGATTAAAGATGGTTGTGGAATTTTACTTTTTAGAGATGTGACATAATCACATTATTCACACAGTTGGAGCTTTGCATGAAGTGAGATAATTGCAGTTAAGATTATATCTTGCATTGCTGTTTTCTTTCTGCAGTTTGATGTCACTGTTAACTTTACTTTTCTTTTCATCCATTGTGACTCTTTCCCTCTCGCATTTTGACAATCTATCCATTGTTCCTTTACGTTCAGGCTATGGGCTCTATCAATGCTTTCATAAATTCATTTATGTTCATTTTGACTCATGTGACAGATTGACCCTATTTGCAACAGTTCATAGCAAGAAAAAGTAACAAAAAGCAACAAACAAATATTGCAATACAAAAACAAAGTAAGATATCCCATTAGCTTTTTCAGGCACTTCAGTTTCTATGAAAGTTAATAGAAAAAAAATAATTAATCATTGTATTGTCTGATGTGGTATCACCCACTGTCACCATCAAATAGTATAGACAAAAAGTTTAAAAATTAGTGTTGAAGCATTTGGCATTGTGAGAAGAGACTGCTGACATTTTGTTCGTAGTAAGCTAAAACAGTTATATTTTGTGGAATCTCAGGTTGGGAGTGCAGATAGTCTAGAAAGTTGAGAAATTTGCATTTGCATGAGCTCTAAGTCTAAGGGAACATATTCTTCTTTTTGTTCTTTGTTTTTTCAACCTCTCTAATTCTAATTGGGGTCAAATGCCTGGTAATTTTTATAAATTTTTGTTTTGTCTGTTATGATATTTCATTTTTTTTGTTTCACTTTCCTGATCACGTTGTCAAGAATGCATCTTTGTAAGTGAGAGATAGTGATCTAGTTATACACTGTTAGCATTACATATATACATGAAGGCTAAATCTAAGAATCTTGTTGGTTCTGTGCCTTGGACTAAGTTTGACCACCAATAAGAAAAATCTAAAATCCCCAACCCTTTTCAATTTTGGAGGTTCCCCTAGCTGTGGTTTTGAAATATTCTAAAGGAAGGAGAGAAATTTTGATAAGAAATGTCTGTATAGCTATGGGGGAGGGGGGGGGGGTGTTAATGATTCATGCAGAGATTTGGCTACTTTCCTGGAAAAGTATGAATGTGTTTTTGTCAAATCAGTGGCGAATTGATATCTAGAGGATATGCTGGAGGCCTTCTTTTCCTTTGTCTCTTTGAAGTGTGCATCGTGGAACCCTGTGTCTGTAGCAGTTTGATGTATAGTTAATGTTGTCTTGTGTAAATTTTTGTTAGTGCAGATTGTTTTTGAAGACATCAGTTTTCTTTTCATTGTTTGGTTGTTCGTTCCCCTATCTTTCTGTAAAGCTTAATTTTCAAAATTGATCAAAGTTTTTTCTTTGTCATTGCTTACCCTCAACGAATGTATAGAGAATTATGATTTTTTCGTCTCCTCATAAATGGTTTATCCATATATATTCCTTAATATTCCTTATTCAAAGTATATGTTGGCAAACTTTTTTCTCCCCAGTTATTTATGGGTACCACTTCATCTGTAAAAGATAAGTTTCTTTTCGTATATATTTGATCAATCTAACTGCTCACTAAAAGCAAAGAGTATTGCTTTTACATTATTTGTTTATATTTATAAAATATACCCATGTAGTTTGACAGCCAGTGATCACCACAGAACAATGGAAGGAGAGGCTAAGACAGTTTTTATTTCCCTTTAGGAAGAATATTTATAAAGGTCATTTAATATAAATGTTCTAACTGAAGACATTTACTAACAATAAGAGGGTTTTTTGAAATAGATTTGTTTTGTTGTACATTTATTTGTAATTTATCCTGTATCATACACATATTTACATTATGAGGCTTTGCGTTCTTCCTCTTTAAGAAAAGGTGATTTTGAAGTTAGGTTTTCCCTTATTTCAATATAAACTAGTACGGTGTGGTACTTAAAAGTCATAATTACAATTGACTTATATTAATTCTGGTTGAACTTTTACTGAGATCTGGTGATTTGATTTATCTCTGTTAAGTGAATGTTTAAGGCTTAAGTCACTGATTGCACACAGTAGTATATCTGAGCCCTTAAAAAGCCTGCATCGTGAGTCGTGTTTATTTTTGTGTACGTTTACATGTGCACATGTATTTCCTTTGACACATATGTACATGTATAGATATTTGTATTTTTTATGAAAAGTGATGTTAATTGTGTTCTTTCAGGGCATTCCGTTGCTAATTTGAGTGAAGGAGAAGCAGCTGTTAAAAGTGGTGCACGCTTCATTACCCATCTGTTCAATGCTATGTTGCCCGTGAGTTATCATTCTTGTCTGTAAAATTGAAATTTTGTCATTCTTGTCTTGAACTTTTACTCACTATAATTATATAGCAACAAATAAAATGGACAATAAGATGGGCCACAAGCTCTCATTGTCACCGAGGTCAAATTTTTTACAAGACCCAATAGGAATTAGGGAGAAAATACATTGCTTCTTATAAACATCTTATAATCATCCAAAATTTCTAGGACATGTTCCCCAGCAAAAATGACATGGTCATAACAGGAATGTTGATTAGCAAAATAAATAGACGGAGACAGAGGGAGACAGGCAAAACATCTGGGATACAATGGAACTGAGATATGATGAGAACCCCTGTTCCAAGCAAAAATTATCTTTACTCCCAAAGTCTTGTAATCATTTAGTTTGAGGCTGAGATATATTCTTTTATAAATCGAACATAACTTGAGCTTCTAATAATGAATAACAAGCTTGGCAGGATTCAATGCATATTCAAATCAGCTGAAGGAAATGTGGCTCGAGTCACTTAACTAGTATAGTCATTGTTCTTAGCCTCATATATGTAGATTTTAAGCTTTGGGCCCTTGGATAGGTGGGCAATTGAGAGGTGAGCTGTAGTGCAATCAACATCACAACGCTTTGACTTGTGGCAGTGTTAAGGCCTATAAGGTACAGGCTACACACACACATTATTCTTATAAATTATTAATGATTTTTATTTTTGTTTTTATCATTTTTACTATTTTTTTACATTATTATTATTATTATTATTATTATTATTATTATTATTATTATTATTATTATTATTATTATTATTATTTAACATAACATAACATAATAATTTTTTGAGCTTACAGGCATATATGCCTTTGAATGCTCTTGATGAAGTGATGTAGTACAGGGGTACAAATGCTTTTTCATATCATAATAAAATGCATATATTGTCAAATATGTCATTAATATGAAATATGAGAACATGACAATATGATTTAATTTGGTCTCTGCTGTGGAAAATGTATGATGGGCCATAAAAGTCAAGGTTAATTGATTACATGAGCGCAATAACTCGTTTATGTAATAATATTATTATTATTATTATTATTATTATTATTATATTATTATTATTATTATCATCATCATTATTATCATAATCATTATCATTATTCATCTTTTTTCTTTTCTCACTACAAGTATTATGCACTTGTCATTACACCTTATTGTAACCATAATTTTTTTTTTTCAATGTTGAACAAATGTTGAAGAAATGTTTAATGTTGAAGTAAATTTTCAACATAAATTCCTCTCCAATTCAAATTCAATTGATATATACTGACTTCATGTATATTATTTTCCTTTTTCCTTTTGAATTTTCAGTTTCATCACCGGGATCCTCACTTAGTGGGCTTGCTGACCAGTTACGAATTCCCCAAAAATTGCAAAGTATTTTATGGATTGATTTCAGATGGAGTCCATACTCATGAAACAGCTTTGCGTATTGCTCATCGAGTCCACCCAAATGGTAGGCCTGCTTGCTCTTTTGATATAATTTTTTTCTTTTTTAAACTGAAAATATTTCAGAATCAGTATTATTACTTAATAATATAAGGAGTGTGAAGAATAGTGTCATAAATTAGTTAGAGACTTCATCTACTTTATCAAGATATATAACCATCATCATCATCATCATCATCATCATCATCACCGTCATCATCATCATCACCGTCATCATCATCGTCATCATCATCATGATCATCATCACCGTCATCATCATCATCACCGTCACCATCATCATCACCGTCATCATCATCATCACCGTCATCACCATCGTCATTGTTATCATCATCACTGTCATCATCATCATCATCATCATCATCGTCATCACCACCACCATCATCATCATCATCATCATCATCATCATTATTCTTATTATCATATTATTATCATCATCATCATCATTATTATTATGTTTTCATCAACATCATCATCATTATTATTATATCATCATCATCATCATCATCATCATCATCATCATCATCACCATCATCAACATCATCATCATCATCATCATCATCATCATCATCATTATCATCATCACCATCATCATCACCACCACCACCACCACCACCACCACCATCATCATCATCATCATCATCATCATCATCATCATTATCATCATCACCATCACCACCACCACCACCACCATCATCATCATCACCATCACCATCACCACCACCACCACCACCACCATCATCATCATCATCATCATCATCACCATCATCATCATCAACATTAATATTGTTACTATTATTGCCGTGATCACTGTCCCCATTATATGGGTCACCAAGTCAAGAGGACAAGGTGAGTTGAAGAAAGCTCGTTGGCCTTCTTAATTGGTAGGGTTGGTCGTAATGGCTGGCTGGACTGGCCGGGTCGCCGCTGACGAACGAATTCAATAGACTCGTCCGTCGTTGGGGATTACTTTGTAGTTGGATTTAAGGACGAACTAATCAGTGTTTTTAGGGAAATTGAACTCAGTTCTTTCTCCGAGTAATTTGTAAAGGAGGCTACTAGGTTAATACAGATTTAGATTTTCATTCTGATTAAACAACACCAGTAATTAGTCGAACGCTTGTACGGACTGTGTTGAGTGTTCAGTAGTAGTGCTGCTCATACACACCATACTCATCTCTTCTAGAAATTATGTCGCTAGTGATGGTATTTACTTTGTTACGGTCGTCTCAGCTACTGCCTGATTTGGAATCGAATAAAACTCGGAATCGCATTACTCGAGTAAGAAGTCGAAGTGTGTCAAAGGAAATGACAAAAGGACACAGCGGAGAGCTCAGTATGAATAAAGAACAGTATCACGTAATAATTATTTATACAAACGAAACAAAGTTCATTGAAAATCTTCACTTAAAAGCAGAACTAAACGGTGAATTTTCCAAATTATTTTGGATTCATTGTAATGTTTATTCTTGTTTTATTGTCATTTTTATCGATTTCTAAATGTATTGTCTGTGGAAGGGTTCAATCCGAATATTCACTTTTTTCATGTTTGCCTTTTAGTGGTGTTTATTTAAGTTGCTTTACTGCACTTTAGGCTGAGTACATCCGTTAGTGGCTGGATGTAGTCGTTCATCGATGACTTCCAATAATCTGTTTTCTGCTTTCTCAATCCAGTGTTCCCCTTCTTTCTTTATAATATGGTCTTTCCATCTTCTTCGTACTCTTTCTATTGCTCTTTTAATGTTGTTTTTATTGCTCTTTATTCATACGTCGAGGAAACGGAATTGTGGATACGATCAATCTAGTGTCATTCCCACCGAAGTAAAACTGTCTGGCTGAAAACTCTTAGAGAAAAGTCATTCGTCTAACTTCAAATCCAATTTCGATTCCAGCTTTCAATAATTTCCATCAATTATTCTGCCCACAGATATACCTAATAATATTCCCACCGACTGATAAAGAATAATCCAGGCGTTCATTCGTCTGTGAACTCTGACGTCATCACAGACGGTGGGCTTGGTTGTTTCCAGACAAACTAAACAATCAATAGCACCGCGATCTGTGTTATTAAACACCAACCAGACAAGATGCCTTCAATAATTGTTGCTTGAAATAAAGACGTGATTAAAACTATCACGGTGGTGGGGAGAGATTCGAGTAGATGGCGGCTGTGCTTAATGTTAGGGGTAAGAAAGGCTTGAAAGACTCCTGGGATGGATGTATTCAGTAGCCCAACATTAACCACTGGTGGACCATGAGTGATACAGAAAAGGTGTGATGTTAAAAGTATTCGAAAATTGATAAAGACGTCAAGATAATTATTGTTCTAGTGATTTATTTCAATCAAACCATTTTTTTCACAGAGTAGTTGACATTGAATAATTAATATTATGAAACCCAGCGTTCTACTCAAAGATTATGGGCTCCGCCATCCTGAATTTCCAATCACCGACTTGTCTGTCCTATTGCGCTGTTCCGACAACTGGCATGCCACTTGCTGTCGGCTACCCGTGGTCGGTGGTTCTTCTGCTGGTCGGGTACCCGAACACCCATGGCGGCTCCCGGGTGGATTCTACCGTCGCGTTGCATGGGACTGTCTTCTCCTTCTCCTTCTTTGGCTTATCCCGTTAGGGGTCGACACAGAGGATCATTCGTCTCCAAAAAGTCATGTTCATCGCATCCTTCTCTGTCGCTCCGTTTGCCACCATTTTGTCCTGAATTCCATCCATATACCTTCCTTTCGGTCTTCCTCTTTTCCTGCTTTTCCTGCCACGTGATAGTGTCATCTTCAGCATTCTCTTACCGATGTACTCTTCACCTGCTCTCCTCTGAACATGGCCAAACCATCTCAACTTAGATTCTGTCAGCTCACCTTGTCCCCAAACCTGACTACGTGTCCATTCTCTCCAATGTGCTCATTTCGATCCCATTGGCAGACGTGGCATCCTCATTTCAGCCACCTCTGGCCTGCCCTTTTGTAGGTGCGAACGTCTCATTCTCATACACCACAGTTCACTGCTGGGCGGACAATTGTCTTATACATCTTCCCTGTCCTCAGAAAGCATGGTTGCTGAGGGTTCATGCTAAAAAATTAACAAATAATTTGTTTCTCCTAGCCTAGACCCTTATCATCTTCCCTGTCAATTCTCTATCCTTTTATCACACCACATTATAACACCTGATACTCTCCCCCATCAGTGGACTAATCCTCAGATTTTATGAACATGAGCAGACGATTTGCTCTAGAAACGATTTGGTCGTTTGTTGTTGTTTTGTTTCGTTTTTGTTGATCGTGTTTTATGTTTTGTTTTCCTGTTTTTGTTTTTATTGGTTCTTTTTGTATTTATTTGTTCTTGTTATTTTCTTAGGTTTTTACTTTTTTTCTGTTGTTTTTGTTTTGTTTTTGTTTCTTAGTTTTTATCCTACGTGGACGCCAATCAAAATTTCATAATATAAAAATTGGTGTACCATTACATCCTTTACATCGTGCAAGTGGACACACTTATACCTAAGCTTAGCTTCCTTTTTCACTAGATTTAGATCTGGATGTTTCACTTGATTTAGATCTAGATATCTTTTCTTTATTTTTTCCATTTTTGTTTATGAATTATATTATTAGATTAATTTAATTTTGGTTTTCATTGCCATTTTTACCATAATTAAAATTAGTGTTGTATGGGGAAAGGTTCAAACCAGAAAATTCACGGTTTTGTTTTGTCTTTATAGCAGAGATTTTTTTTATAAATTTTATCTTGTTGATGATCTTTTATTTTCGTACATATTATTATCAACTATCATATATAATTATTTTCGCACATATCAGTCGTTTCGTCATAATATTCTCACAACACATAATATTATACACTTATAATTTAGTTTTTAGTATAATTTAGGGGTTAGTTCAACATCGATCTAATACGAATTAAAGTAATCGTAACACTAATTTTAGGTCCAGATTTCTATTTTTAACTTTTATCATGGTGCAGAGCAACGGAGATAAGGCAGTTATTTATTGGAGACCTTTTCCGTGGATAAAAGAGGTCCAGGTGCGGGGATTGTTAGTTTAGGTTGGCAGCTATAGAAGGGAACATGAAGTGGAATTAAAACAATAAAATGCAGACCTTTTGGGAGGATATCTCACTTGGTGCAGATAAGAAAATCAATGTCCTGAAAAAAAAAACACGATTGCGAATCGTCATAGCGCAAAACGGTTAAGAAAGTCTGACTGTCACTTCGACTTATGAACGTGTAAAATCGTCACGTGATGTTCGATTTTATTACTAGTTTTACAAAACATTTTATTACTTAATCACGGAACTGTACGAAACTGTCAACATTCATCGTTAGATTCAATCTATCTAGATCTATCCAAAGTTCCATAAAAATCCCCTTTTTTGTTTGTTTGTTTGTTTGTTTTCGGTTGTTTTATTGTTTTTAGAGGGTATGGTTGTTGTTGTTTTGTTTATTTTATTTCTGGGTATAGGTGACCGTAAGGTAGGCTTTAATAAGGTACATTTTCTTCGTACTATCTGATTGTGAAATGAACCTCCAATCAACGTAAAATGCATTAAAGATACATAATGATTTTGAATAGAAACTTAAATGTGCAGCAATAGCATCTAAATACTTGCAGCCTAGCTAGTTTTCGGTGTGTTGACAAGAATACTGAGTGTGTCAGCTGATACGAAGATTAATACCCACCTCCTTAAGTTAAGCACGTTTTTGTTTTTTTGTTTTGTTTTTGGTTTTGGTTTTGGTTTTGTTTTTGGGTTTTTCTTTTGTTTGTTCGGGTTTTT
This sequence comes from Plocamopherus tilesii, assembly GCA_037974505.1. Classification (NCBI taxonomy): domain Eukaryota; kingdom Metazoa; phylum Mollusca; class Gastropoda; order Nudibranchia; family Polyceridae; genus Plocamopherus; species Plocamopherus tilesii. The sequence goes on from JBBPCV010548539.1 coordinate 11,127, forward strand.
GGGGTTGCTTTTTTATTTTGTTTTGTTATTTTGGTTTGGTTTTTAGAGTTTTTGTTTCTTTGTTGTTGTTTTTTAACTTGATTTGTTGATTTTTAAAAATATTTTAGTGGGGGGTTGGTGGATGGGTTGGCTGATGGATGGGTTTGTTGGTGGATGGGTTGGTTGATGGATGGGTTGGTTGGTAGATGGGTTGGTTGGTGGATGGGTTTGTTGGTGGATGGGTTGGTTGATGGATGGGTTTGTTGGTGGATGGGTTGGTTGGTGGATGGGTTGGTTGGTGGATGGGTTGGTTGGTGGATGGGTTTGGTTGGTGGATGGGTTGGTTGGTGGATGGGTTGGTTGGTGGATGGGTTGGTTGGTGGATGGGTTGGTTGGTGGAT
>JBBPCV010549650.1:0-11500 GCA_037974505.1 Plocamopherus tilesii
TCTAGGCACCATCTTTTAGAGTATACTGCGATATCTATATACTGTCCTCTAAAATATCAGATATTGGCGATCATGTCTCTCCACTCACTTTTCTTTGTCCTCAGTGCATCGGATGACGTCAGCTGCTTTGGGCTTTTACATCCAGCCTATTAAACTATTCAGAATTATCAGTCTCCCAGTATTATTGTCGACCAACTGTCCTGTTGTGATCAAGTGTTCACGCTGTTTTTGCCGAACGACGTGGGTGTACTACAAATTTGCCTGCCTTTTCCTTGTTGTCTCCAGCTTCTTCTTAACTCCAGTCTCCACATAACACTCTCTCTTCAGTCTTCCCAACCGTCCTTGGAGTCACGAACATACGTCAATGTAATCACATTTACGTTGATTCTATATTACTGTTGAGATTTGTAAAGACTAATTTCATCTTTTTAAATGCTGCTTTGACCCGATTGATTTGACTCATTTCCTACTGATTACATTTGCCATCCGATGTTGTCAGTGTGACAAGATCTTTGAACTTCTCAATCATTTTCAAGATAGAATCTTGTGCCATCATCTTGTATTTTGGTATCTGTTTCTTTACTGTTCAGGGGAATTCCCTTCTTTTAATTTTCCTCGTTAACATTTTCAATTCGTAACTAAAACTCTGCAACATGGCTCAGAAGACATGCTGTTCGATGTGATTCCAATTCCACTGTTCCTGGTTTCTTTGCAAAGCTATAAAATAGATTTAGGCATTACTGTTGGTATTTTTCTCTGTTGTAAATTTCATTAATAATTTCAGAAAGCTTGACTATTCCAAATTCATCAAGTGTTTCAAGCATTTCTATAGATTGATATTCCATTTTGCCCAACAGCTTTCCTGTTTTCATAATTTGGATTTCATTTCATATCTGATCTTTTAGGATTGATGACCCTTTCAATCGTCTACCCTCATTACTTATTCTCATTTCTTTCATCATGATACAGATCTTCAATGTATTCTATCTCTCTAGAATCTTTCATTTTACTGTCATTATATTACTCACTAACGCAGCTGGTGGCTATGTATGATTTTCTCCTTACCTTTTCGTCAACATGTTTATATGTCAATATACCATCCTCTAAAATATACTGTCCGCTTAGACTTGGGCTTGGACCAGGGCTGCTATCACTACTGAAGGAGGGACCCCTCCCTGGATTCGATCCAGCGGCGTCTGTCCATCTCTATCTGTGTCCATACGGCCCCTGAATAGTGTGTAAAGTCGTCGCGCCATCTCGCCAAATGTCGTCCTTTTGCCCCTGGCGTCCATTCAGTCGCCTTGACAGTCCACCTGTTGTCACTGAGACGGGAAATAATATGGCCAGTTCATCTGTGCTTGGACTCTTTGATCTTTCTGACAATGCCTCCAATGCGCTGTCGTATGCAAGTGTCTGTTTTCTTGTCACGAAGTGAGATGTTGCGTTCCATTTTTCGTTGAGCTACCGCAACAGTCCCAGCAGTAATGGTCAACTACACTTCTTCTTTTCCAAGTACAACAATAAGATTATGGAAAAGCATGAGTAGTGGCAATTTGTCTTGTCATGGTCCTTTAAAGACACACTAACGGAATACGACATAATCGTTGTAAAATGTTGTAAACAGAGTTTTAAATAAGTTCCCAGTCGATTCAGACCTATGAAGAGGAGGAGGACATGGAGTCAGAGACAGTCATCGTACCGGTCAACGATTTCATAAAGGGTGGCTATCCGTCCGATGTCCAGCTCCTCGATGTTGTCCAGAATGTGGCTACCGTGGTCAGTCATGGTGAGAAGATAGAACTGGGCGTCTGTGGTCTTGGGACGGCTGTTAAGTACGTCCAGCAGGTTTAGCAGACGCTAGATGTCAAGAGGTCAACAAGGTCATGGAGTGAAATAAATGGTGGTTGGTTAGCTTTTATAATGGCAAACTGTTAAATGAGAACTTTAAAGGAAGCTGAGAAATATCTGGTTTCAAATCTCAGTAATATAAAAGTGAATATTTAATATTAATGCTGTCGTATCATATCGATCTACAAAACAAACAACGACGACAACGAAGAACCACAAGCACAAAAATACAAATTAGAAACACATAGAACGACCAAGTCAAAACAAAATAAAACAAATGCAAATAGAGAAAATGTTGAAAAACTTACTGCTAAAATAACGATGCCATAAACAATTACAATAAATACTACAACAATAACAACAATGATAAAGGTTGTTAAAACATAAATGATATTCATAAAAAGAGAACGACACATAGGGTTTACGAAAATAGTAGTTAACAATTTATACAATGTATTCAGTAGAAGATGGGGCCTGAATTTTCGTAGTTGGGAAAAGGGTGTCAGTATAACAAGCAAGAGAAACAAAATTGAAAGTTTGCGTGGAAAGTAATTTCTTTTAACTGATTAAAAATTATTACTTATCCAGTTGTCACCGTTGTTCCAGTTTATACCTCTTCTATTAATGTCATTATACTCGTCATTCTTTCACATGATTGGCTACGCTAAAAATGGGGACCCCTTGTAAAGCGCTTTGAGCACATTTAGTCAATATTGCGCTGCCTAAAAGCTCCAATCTAAAGCGCGCGTCTCAGGAGTAGCCATGAACTCACCTCATATAGAGTGTGCGTCCTCGCTTCAATCTCGTCGTTGAGTTGGCGCTGCACATGACCAACTGCCGCAAGGGAGATCATCTTGAGGCTTTCCCGCCAAGGGTAAAGGTCAATCAACAAGATGCCCAGGCGCTGGGAATCGGGAAGACGTTCCAAGATTTTTTCCTGTTGCATTAGACAATTTGGGAATTTTCGTTATAAGGCTCTATCGCTTTATGCTATCTTTGGAGTGATCGCTTATTGGAGAAGTCCTAAACAGCAACCCTCCCCCCACCAACATCCCAATACGTACAAAAACAAAACAAACAAAAACTACAAAAACAAAGAAAAGTATCCAAAAACAAAACAAAACAATAACAACAACTAAAATGCAAAACAATCTGAAATTAGAAATGTATAAATCTATTTAGAATTTAGGTCCACAATTGTGTGTTTCTACGATTAACGGTGTACCAACCATTGACAGGCCATTCAATAAGGTATCAATGAATTTAGATGAAAATGCAGCATCAAGCGCGAAGAGTCACAACCGTCGCTTTATATCATTTGCAATCCTTTAACAGGATTTAGTCCCGTAAATGATCGCTAGATTGATTTGACGTAAACGAAGACTGTTGGTTGAACATACTTCCTTGGGAGGTCCTGGCATGCTGCTCAGATACTCCATACTATAAGCAACCTGAAAACTTGACAGTTATTTCTTGGTGCATTGACTGCCTATGATAAATTTAAGTAATGTCTTGCATTGTGGTACAAATCCACCGGATGCTATGCCCTCTCTTCTGCCACAAACTTCTTTTGAAGATTTGTTTAAGGGTGGTGAAGATTTGCTTAAGGGTGCCCCCTTCTTCTATTTTAACCTTCAATGTCTATAACAAAGCCCTCTTAGAAAACCTAACTCATCCTTTGTTCTTGGATGACCATAATTTTGTTCTGTTGGTGGGCGTTTTTATTCTTTAAACGCCTCCGCATGACTAAACATTCATAAAATAAAACAAAACAGAGAAAAAGGAGGGGAGAAAATGGCCATAAGAAGCAGAACTATAATTCCTCGTTCATACTTGCTAAGTATAAATAGTTTATTTCTTTATTCTTTTCAATTTTCAGTTTGGGTGTATTATCGTATCTTATCTCACAACCTTTTACCTGGGTATCGTGATAGAGCAGAGCTTTGATATAGTAGGCCAGGCCCTTGTCATCTACTTCCGAGGTGATTGGGCTCTTGAAAAACCTGGTGTAGATGCGGTGCATCTCGTAACAGAATAAACTAGCCAACTCGTACATGGTCTCGATTGTTTCATAGATGGAGTTCTTGATCCTGGAATTTATGAGGAATTTCGGAAGTCTCAAAGAGAGAACGTAATACAAATACGAAAGCGGGAGGGACGCTGAAAAAGAAAGAAAAATAGGAAAGCGTCGAGTGGTGTCATCACCCATGGGTCCAGACCCTTTGAACCTTGTGATTCTTGATGCTGGGACTTTTAGAAAGAGATCTAGTGTCTACATTAACAATGCGGGTTTTTTTATTTTCACATCTCTGGATTCCATGGTACAGTTTGGAAGTTGTTGTTTGTTTCATATAGGAACCGGAAAGAATGAATGCAGATATGCGTTGATTCGTGACTGGTGAATGCCAGGTTTGTTGCTGTATCCTCTGGTGTTCTTACTGACAGATTTAATTATTTCCGGGTTTGTATAATCGATCAATCATTGCTTTAACCGGCGCTATGCGTTTGGGGTGTTTTTTCACCTCATTGAATCAATTTTTTCCTTCTCTTAAAATGATTCCCTTTGTATTTGTATCATATTCTCATTTAGGGCTTACTAAAACTGCTAATCTGAGTAAGATCTATTTTAGTCGCCATTAACTCAGCCCCCTGTCCTTGTATAGATATGATACAAGAAGATTTAGATATAGAAGATATAGATTGATCATATTCTGTTGGATTCCATAGAGTAAATGTATTTAATCTGAACTATGGCCTTCTTGAGTCTATTATCTCTATTACGCATCGTCAGTTGGCGGAAAACGTAAAATAATACTAAGCTATGGGACAGTCTTAGTGTGTCAACAAAGTTGTGCACAGCACTAGGGCTCTTAAACATAATCCAATATGTCTGAAAGACTGCACTCAGGTTTTGCTGAAGAACCCAGATTTGATCCATGTTGATCTCTATGATGGTACCGGATGACCAAAACAAAATACCATCCATATTTAGGATAAAAAGTTTAAAATGAAAAGATGGAGAAATTACCTAGAATCTTGAAATAAATTATCGTAAAACTAGCTTCATAAATATTTTGTATGAAATCTGAATTGAATTATTTTAGGCTCAGAAAGTAGAACTGCATAATCTAGGTATAGTATTAGATACATGAAGTAGTGAAAATATTGGCTTTTCATTCACGCAATGTATTCGCAATCAAAGTGTCATAGGGAATAGTTGATAGATAACATGACGACAATATTAAAAAGAAACGGAAGTGGCAAGAGAAACGTGGTCCATCATAAGCGGAACTTTAGCTTTTTGACTGATATATCTATGTATAGCCTGCAAACCTGAAAGCTGAATTTAAAAATGTTGCCAACTCGATGGACAATCTAATTTTATCATATCATAATATTATGTCTAGGACATAAACATACCGATACTAGAACAGATAAACTCAGAAAGAGAGAACCAGTCCTCTTTCTTTTATTTTATCGACTTCCTCTCCAGACAAAGAGATTTATTTTCTTTACAATACAAAAATCCTTCAGAAAAATGTTATACTCCTTTATTATTTCACAATCATTCTTCGAAAAAGTCTTTCCTCCTTTACAATACCAAAATCCTTCTCCAGAAAATATATTTCCTTCCTTTGCTATACCAGAGTCAATCCATCCCAAAATGTCTTACTTACTTTACTACACCAAAATCATTCTTCACAATGGCATTCAGCAAGGGCCCTCGGTGTTTTCTTCTCACTTTGCTACTAGTGCCTCCTGCTTTCAAAAGGTCGACTCGCTTGTAAAACGGTTCCAAAAGAGGACTAGATGATAAGCTGCTAAAACCTAAAAGACACTGAAAGAAATGGATAAGAGAGTATAAAGACACTCGCAGTGCAAGGCTAAAAGATATGTGAATATGAAGAGACCCAATATGTAAACCCACTTTAAATAATTCTATATGGCAGGCTAGCTCAGTCCGCATGCAATTAGTAAGTCGTAGAAGTAATAGATCAGCCGTTAAACTTTGAAATATCATAGCTGCTGCCTTGTTCCTGTATATAGATAAAATATTTGAGATAACACAATCATAATTTTGTAGTAATGACAAAAATCACAAAAGTCAAAATAATTACTATTGTATAATTACTTGTAACTGATCCTCACCTCCTCAACATCCTTTATGTATGTATATGTCATTGCCGCAAAGTCGTGGATCGCAGGATCTGTTGTTGTATGGCCTTCAATCATAAGCAGACTGATATAGTACATGGGTTTTGATGACCTCGGACTAAGTGCGCCTCCTCCACCGCCATCAGAACCCCCTCCTCCTCCACCGCCTCCTCCTCCTCCTCCTCCCACACCACCACCACCACTTTCGTCCTGCCCTTCGTCCCCAGGATATGGACCACCACCACCACCACCACCACCTCCACCACCACCAGCACCGCCCCCACCACCAGCAGATCCACCACCGCCACTTTCTTTGTAGTTCAAAGAAGAAATTTCTATTTCCGTTGATATAAATCCTTTCTCGAGGCCTGAAACGTCGCGTTCGGCAATCCTTTTGCGCATACGGCTACTTTCACGACTATCACCATCAGACTTTTTTTCCCGACCACTGCCATGCCGTCCCCTGGTGCTATCCTTCACGGTATCAACATCATGTGCAATTTTCATAGCAGAATGGTTGGGAGAACATATGTCTCGTTCCAGAATATCATAAACATTATCGTGGCTCGCGCTTCCAATAGACTGACGGATCTGTAAACTGACGATGCAATCGATCCCTGATCTACGCATCGCTTGGCGTTGCTTCTCGTCGTCCATGCGCACCATACTAGAGACATTGCGCTCGATGAACGACCAATCCACGTCGTGCATTCCGGAATCATCGTTGGACAGCTGATGAAGGTGGAAGTCCTGTGACGTCATCGAAAAATGCTCCTCTGCGTCTGGCCGCTCAGGGGCGTCCGCGGATGGCTGTTTCCTGGCTGTGACGAGTTGTGGCGCTTCGGGGGAAGTCTCCCTGAACTCTATTTCATGGTGAGCATCAGTCATGGCAAAGTCTAGAGATGACCAATCTGTTCCGGAAGATGAGACACCGGCTCCTGATTCCGCATTCAAGTCTGGACGGTGGCTTTCCTCTTTTGCGTCCTGGACTAATACGACTCGAGAACCTAATAGCTCCATTGCGTCCACAGAACTCCCATGGGAACTTCGCAAGTCCATGTACACGCCAATATCGTTCGCATCCCACACGTTTCCATCTAAGATAGGGATTTCTAAGGAAATTCCCTCTTTCACACCTCCCGCGTCGACAGATGATTCTAGAAAAGTGGGGATGTCAATATTCAACGCGATGTTTTCCCTGCTGATGGAAGGGAGAGAATTGTCGGACACCGAGTGCTGCTTTCTAACATCGAGCACAAAATTGTCTAAAGGTGGACTTCTTTGATCGTTGATGTTTGATGCGCTTGTGGATTTTTCGAGTGTGGTGGCGCAAGTGTGCTCTCCATCTTCATCATTTGTTAAATTACTATCGGACGCTCTTCGTTCCCTGCTTTCCAAATCAAGTGGTGACCGTGTTTTCTTGTCTAAATCTTTACCATCCGTTTCTGTCGTCGACGTTAGATCTTCACCAGCATCAGGCCACAGGAACGACTGAATTTGGTCATGGATCAAACACAGTGGTGTGTTTTTATTCTCCATAGAAGGTATACTTTCTATCATCCTATCTTCTTCATCAAGCTCTGTTTTGCCCATATCGTCACAACCCCACAGTCGATCAATTTCAATTTTGGAGAGAGGTCCTAAGTTTTCGGCTGTAAGAGGCTCCTTCCTGTCCTTGCCTTTGTAATTGCTTCCATTTTTGCGTTTGCTGCTAGATCTGCTTCCACTTGATGTCTTCCAGGTTTCGTCAACAAATTTCGCAGTTTTCTTCTGAGGCTCAGCTTCGTCTGTCGATGACGACCTATGTCTCCCTCTCTGCTTTTCTGAGTCTTTCTGACTCTTGCTCTGAAACTGATATGGTCCAAAGTCCAAGTTGATAATGATATCTCTCGAACTCTTTGGAAGTTTCTCAAGTACCCCAGGTAGCCAATCCTCATTGAAGTAATTGCCATGAAATGTAATCCCTCGGTTATGCTCGTGGTCGAGGGAAGACATGTTGTAAACGAGGCCTCCAATTCCTCCTCCTCCTCCTCCTCCTCTCCCTCCTTTTCTTCCCTTCCCTAGTTTGTCTACAGTTTGATCGGCCTGCCCGGCTTGGGAAAAGGAAGCTGTCTCCTTTATTTCACGACCTATTTGATCTTTTTCTTGGACGTTGGTCGTGTCGGTTTGCTTTATCCAATTGTCGATCTGGGTGAAGAAAGACTCCTGGGAAACTGTGCTGTAATTAGTACCTCCGCTGCTATCACTGCTAGTAACTTCGTTGGTCTTATCCATGTCTGATTTACCAATGTTTCCATTGTTTGATTTATTAGGCTTTGATCCCCCTCCCCCTCCCCCTCCTCCCCCTCCTCCTCCTCCTCCTCCTCTTCTTCCTCCTCCTCCCGATGAATATTCAACAGGGGATTGAACATCTTCCCAATCGCTGGGGACGGTGATGTTATAACTTGTTAAGAAGCCTTTGGTCATCCTCCAGTCATCTGTGAGCATCTCGTTTGGCGACGCCGCGCTTTGGTGATCGTCCCTGATGTCTTCGATGTCGTTGTTGGCCTCGCTGCCTTCCTTGATCAAGGTGTGCTCGGACGCCTCTCGGCTTCTGCCGCTGGAATTCTCAACCCAAAAATCCCTGCAGTTCTCCTGTTCTTCAAAAACCATCCACGGCTCGAACAGAATCGACATGTTCAACTCGCGCGTCGAGAAAAAGCCGCCGAACTCGGATGAGCTTGACGTTGTCAGTAAAGACTTCGTGCCGTCAGACCTGTAGGAGGTGGTCGATGTGCCGCTTTCCCGGCCCACCACAGCCGCTTCCGCTTCTGCTGTTTCTGTTGCTTCGGTTGTTGACGTTGTAGGGGCCGAGTAATGTCTGCTGCGATCAGAGTGGCCGGCGTCCATCGAGGCGGACGGTGTCGGCGTGGCTTTTCGCTCCATCGCTGGACCCTTGCTGGCGTCGGTCTTCGCCTTACGCCCACTATGACCCTTCGTCTTCCCCGCATTGAATATAACGGCGTCCTTAGCAACGGAAGCGGAGTTTACAATGTTTTGAAGGCAGTCTTTGAATTCATCGTTATGGTTAGCATCGTCGTCATCATCGTCATCATCGTTATTGCCGCCCTGGTGGTTCTGTCTAGGTGTGTCCCGGCCATCAAACCATCCGTTGCCAAACGGGTCTGGATTACTACTCCCTCCATCGTCGCCATCGTCGTCATTATCATCATGGCCGTCGTGGCCACCATGGTTATCATCATCGCCATGATCGTCGTCTTTGTCTTCATCGGAGGGATCGGTGGGAGGGGACTCTAAGTCAAGGATAAAGTTTTTTACCAATTGACGTATGTTTCTGTGCGAAGGGAACGAAGACATTTCTTGGGCTAGTATTGTGTCCACTGTCTTTTGATTAATTTTGAAATGGGGGTGTCGGATGCAGAGTTAGAGGGGGGGGGGGAGAGAGAAACGGTGGAGTATTGAGATGCCTCAATTTTAATGACGACCATTGAAAAATTGATCGGTGCGAGAAAGAGCTCGGCGCGGTATAACATGCTACTAAGTGCACACGTAGTCTATGTATTGAAACATATTTTGTTTTCCCTTTAAAAAAGCACTCACCAAAACCGTGAGCAATATAAACTTTGACGGCGTCCGACCACTCAATATATTTTTTTATCATCTGTTTCATGCCACGCTGGGCTTTCTCACATAAAAATATTTGTTTTGAGGTATGTGAAGTGTGATGCATCTTACTCTTCCAACTATCTCAGGTGATAGTTTACATAACGAACGTCGTTAGTGTTTATGTTAACATAAACATTCACTACATCGTTTCACGGTGTTTGTTGTATGTGAAATGTCATCGTGTCCACAGTGACATAATATAATTCACAGCAGGAAATCAATCCGCGGTGTTATCTGAGCAAACCTCGCTTCATTCATTGTTTTGATATTCGAATTCAAATGAAAGGGGAAGAATCAACAGGATGTGGGGAAAGGTGCCTCCCATTCACTTTCGTGCCGATACTGGATAGGCTTTATCTCTCTTGTGATATAACATTAGTACTTTACAGATAGCGTCGATGCTAGAATAACATCTGCTCCGAGATCACATTTCCAGACAGCACCGGATATGGTTACGTCTCCAAGACGTAAAGCTGGCCGAATGTGGATATTCTTGGTGCAGAACCCCGTCGTTCCTCGACAAAAACAGATCACATTCCATCCCCAACCCCTGCAAATGATTATATAAAATGGCGGTCGAGAAGTACACTTACTTTGTCCCCAAACAGACAATATTATATTTAGAAATTAATTGTACCAAATGTATATAACTGCTTCTGTGGTGGACTTGTAGGCTCGCCGTGTATATAGCCACGGCCAGTCGTCGGTTGAATTCGTTTGCGACATTTTTCTTTCTTTCCATTGCCAGAAGATTTCTTGAGTAAATCTATAAGATCATTAAACTGATTTTGGGATTTTGAGAAAACAACATCCTATAAATATACAGCATTACTGATACAGCATTGGCATCGGCGTTGCGCGGCAAAATAAATAAAAAACAACCCCATAGAAACATGCACAACAGGAGAAGCCCCATAACGATATAAGGAAAATGTATGTACGAACCCAGCAAAAAGCCCGTCCGAAAAACCCAAGCTACAACAAAATCCGGAAGAAAAAAATATTATTATAAGATTAACAACGGAAAAATATCTACAAAGAGGAAAAACCATTGAGAAAGCAGCAAACATGAGAAAGTTAATAATATGATAAAATAGAAACCATAGAAGAAAAAGAAAAAAACCCCGTAAAAAACAAAAACAAACGTCTTAGTGAATACGTTGCGCGTCATTACGTCAGCTGCTGCACGCGGTGCATGCCGGGAACACAGCTAGACTTTGTCCGTGATTAGAGATCGAAGACATTGAGCTATCTATCCTGTAACTGTGTACATCGATTTAGTTGCTGGCCTCTCACCGTCGCATTACGTCCGGTAACGTGGCCGGACCGTATTCATCCATCTTCCACTTTCTTTCCTTTCTGTCGTTCTTGCACTTCCACTTCCAGGGTGCCCCAGTTCCCCTCCTCATGTTATCAACGCCATCTGCCCTACGTCCTTCATCACACGACTCGTCTACTCCGTCTCTCGCCCAGAGTCCTGGGATGGGGCGACTGTATGGGTGGGGGAAGGGACGGGGTTGGGGATGGAGCGGAATTTCTACTATCTGCCCTGACCACCACCATTACGAGCACATCAGAAGAGTAATTAAACATTCTCATAGCAATACGGAAATAAAGGCCTTTTGGGATCGATGTAAACGATCTCACATGAACGCTACTGCTTAGCCTGGGCTGTATTTCTAAGAGGGATTTACTGAATGCTCAGCCTTTGCTTTCTGCTCTTTGAGACTTCTACTGCTGGATTTCTGAGTGTTTGTATGTTTGTGTGTGTGTGTGTGTGTGAGAGAGAGAGAGAGAGAGAGAGAGAGAGAGAGAGAGAGAGAGAGAGAGA
>JBBPCV010550761.1:0-11491 GCA_037974505.1 Plocamopherus tilesii
ATATCATTTTATTGTCCAATATTCACATTTTCAGTTTTATAAAAAGAATTCATATTACACACACCCATCATCCTGCCCCCCTTCTCAGATGTTTTTTTTCTCCTTTTTCAAGATTCTTGGCATATTACATAATTTATTTTTTACTTAAATGGAGTAACAATTTTTTTTGTAGTTTACTCTTTATTTTATTTTGCTTTTGTTTTTATGAGATCATTTTGATTTGTTCATTTATAGTTCAGTTTAGGTACTGTTTGTTTACATTTTTGTCTTTTGAGGTTTTTGCTCGTACTTTTTTTTTTTTTTTTCGTTAGATTTCTTGTGGGTTTTTTGTTTGCTTTTTGTTTTCTCGGTTTTTAAATTTTTTACATTTATTATTGGTTCAGTGGAGCGAGATGGGCAGAAAAGTGTATAATAATTTTTTTTGCATGTAATATTATACTGTTTTCTCAGTCTTCTTGTCACAAATTTGTTTTCAGTATTCCTGGAAGCTAATGAACCCCACAGATCCTCACTCCAACAAAGACTGTCCAGACACTGCTGAAGAATATGAACGAGTAAATTTGGATTTTTAAAATTTTTTTTATTCCTTCTTCAGTTCAATCATTTTGCTGAAAGATTAAAAAGTACCAGGATACATACTCAAATATTTGATCAATAATGCTGTTGGCTCAAGAGATTTTTTCTTTGATAATGAGAAAGAAGGCTCTATAGATATACATTTTTAAATGAAGGAAGACTTCAAATTGGGTAAAATCCTTTTTGATACAGGCTTAATTGTTCTTTTTTCTTTTTCTTTTTTCTTTTTTTTAAAATTTTATATCACAAAATCATATCCTTATATGTCTTTTTACAGTCTACTCGCTACAATTATAGTCGAGATGAAAAGTTTGCCCTCATAGAGGTCATTGCCATGATCAAGGGGTTACAGCTTTTGATGAGTCGGATGGAAACTGTATTCAAGGATGCAATACGAAGACACATTTATGCTGAAGTGCAAGAATTTGTACAGAGGTTTCTGCGTGAGCCCTTGCGGAAGGCAATCAAAAAGAAAAATGACTTCATCAGAGTGTAAGCACTAAACATCGTTCATTTGATATAAAGAATTTGCTGCCTTAGGCTCTGAACAGTTCATTACTCTTGCCAGCTCAAAAAGTATGCCTTATTGTGCTGGTGTTAAAAATCCTGATAACCAAAGAATGGAGGAGACTCTCCTTTCTGAAATGCTGTCATCGATGTCTGATTCATTTTCACTTTCAATCGCATCTATATCTCATACTGGATGGTGTTTGGCACCATTTTATCATTTCAAATCACTATTTGATCAAATAAATTTCCATCATATGCCGGGATATAAAAGAGAATGTGAATCCACAACATGCATCCATGTCTTATTATGAGTTATTTATTGTATTATGTGATTAATACTGAGATTTCAGATCCGTAAACTGGGGTTCGGTATGACTGAAATGAAGCATAAGCAATGTTTTAGATGCACCCACTATTGCTATTACTCGTAGGGATAATTTCATTGTAAGTGGGAGTTGGAATATGCTCTTTGGAACTGCTCTATTATTTCTTTCTTGTTCTCCTTCCCCACCTACACACACATTTTTTTTTCTTCCAGAATCATTATGTCAGTCAGGGATACCTGCGTTGATTGGCAACGTGGAGTGGAGCCGCCCGATGATCCTGCCCTTAGTGGTAAAAAAGATCCCAGTGATGGCTTCCCTATCAAAGTTCCACGAAGGAATGTTGGACCATCTTCCACACAAGTGAGGTTCTTGGTGTTTATGCATGTGAATTATTTTTCTTTGCTCCAGTCACAGTATTGTTATTGAAGATGATTGATTTTAAGTATTCTGTACGCAAGTCGGAGGATTTGTACTTTGCTATAGTTTTAAAGTGGTCGAAGTAAAGCAGAGGAGGTGGAGATGGCTCGGGCATGTTCTCCGAATAAATAAGACCAGACTTCCCAATGCAGCACTTAGATGGGCACCACCAGGAAAATGGAAACGAGGAAGACCGTTGAGCACTTGGAGAAGGACTGTGGAAGAGGAGATGAATGAGGCTGGGAAGACCTGGAACGAACTGAGCTGGCTTGCTCAGGACAGAGATGGCTGGAGGATGTTTGTTGGTGCCTTATGTTCCAATGGGAATGATGGGGATTAAGAAGAAGAAGATAGTTTTAAAATATTGTTGTGTTATCTTCATGTTACATGCATTTGAACATTTACATCTTCACAAAATATTGCAGAGTAAGTCCAATGTTTTATTACCATATCATTTACTGTGGTATCTTTTTCTTTATTATTAGAATGTTTTTTCATGAAAAATTTTGAAATCCTGAATAATTTTGTGAGTTCAAAATAATGCCTTACTTATATGTATTAATTAGGGAAAGAAAATGTACAACTAGACATTTTTTTTTCAAAATTAAGGTTTTGGGGGATTGACATTTGTACCCTCACCCGCCTTATTTTCACTGGAAAAAAAACAAACAAAAACACTGATTTTTTCATGCTTATTTATCAGTTATAAGTTTTTGTTTTCAGTTTAAGAAACTACTGCTGGAATTTTTTATTTTTTTTTAAATAAGTTTTTAGATACGATGGACACGTGTGCCCTCACCCACTATATTTTCACACAAAAATAAAATATTGATTTTTTTTTTTTTTAATGGTTATTTTTCAGTTATACATGGTGCGCACTATGTTGGAATCACTAGTAGACGAGCGAGGTGGTAAGAAAAGCAGGAGAAAAGAAATGGATGAACAGCACATTGCCGTTATCGAAGATTTCCATGTCAAATCATTCTTTTGGAATTACCTCTTAAATTTCAATGGTGAGTTATTCATGTGCATGAAGAAAATTGAAGTTAAATGATAACTTCAATGAGACATATGGAAGGCTGAGGTTATTTTTTACTCATTGAAATTAATGCACCAGGGGAATATTTTTAGTTTCAGGATTGTAGGATCTGAGATCCGAGGTCTGAGGTCTGGAGTCCTATATAAAAATTTGCCTTGCCTAGTGTCGACCAATGTAAATTTGTTTGGGAGCATAAAATGATCATATTTTTATGTTCAGATTTAGCTAATTAGATAAGTTGCACATCCCCACCACAACCACCCTCTTTTTTTTCTTAATTGAGAACATGGTATTTTAACAGCTTGTGAAATCAGGGCTCTGCTGTAAGGGGTATCTATTAAATCATACTCTACAGTCATGCCTTTCAAAGATCCCCTACAGTCCATTTCTGTCCTAGAATGGTCTCAATCTCCAAGAGGCATACAGACCGCTTGTCATTTTACACACTCATGGCTCTTGCAAGCCGAAAATTATTATTTTTTTTTACACTGCCTTTGGTTAGATGCTCTTTTTACACCACCTGATTGAGATGAAAAAGACCTGTGCAAAGAACTTTTTCCAAAAACTCAAACGCTGAACTTGATACAGCAGGCATTTAAGCCTTCGATGTCAGAATGAGTAGACTGAGTGTCTGTTAACTGGAATACAATGCCACACATCCGAAGAGGTTTAACTCACATAATGTTGTAAATTTTGTTTTTCAGCATCTCTGTTCAACTGTTGTGACCTGTCCCAACTTTGGTATCGAGAGTTCTTCTTAGAGTTGACCATGGGCAAGAGAATACAGGTTTGATAATGAATTTGTTTTCCACCTTTCATTTGTTTAATTCTACTTTTGACTTAAGTTTTGAGAAATATGTTTGAGAAAACTATAAAACAGACAAACTTAATTTGAGGAACATGAAAAAGAAACAAATAGTGCTCACCCATTTCCCCTCCAGAACATACAAGCCTTTAAGCAAGACAACAACAGAAAAAGCCAAAAGGAAAAAAATAAATCGAGAGATGATAGCCACACACCTACCCCCATGGGCACATACACTCACAAAAATACATCAAAATGAAATTATGGCAAAACTTAAAAAAACAAACAGAAAACCAACAGAAAAAAAAAAAACAACAAACCCAACCAAGACTCACTTTGAACCTTACCTAAAGGTAAGAGCAAATATCTGTTGTTGAGTTTTGCAAGTTTTTTATGGGATTTTTTTTTTTTGCTCATTAGAAGCTATTACATTTTTATTTTAATGTTCATGTTCATTTGTTCATTAATTTTTCTATTTTTTTAGTTTCCTATTGAGATGTCGGTGCCGTGGATTCTCACAGATCACATATTGGAGACAAAAGAGCCATCCATGATGGAGTAAGTAATATCAAAGAATCTCTCACGCCTGTTGTCTTTACCCTAGATGAAACCAATATGTTCTAGGTGAATTTTACAACTGGTCATCAGAAAAGAACAAGCCTTCTGTATTCCCATTACTTAAAGTTCCTTTCCTCTCAATCAATCAGTTATGAATATTTCAATGTATTTGGCCATCCTTTTGTTTAAAGTTGTCGCCTTTATTGTTTACTTTCTTCCCAGGTACATACTGTATCCTCTGGACTTGTATAATGACAGTGCCCAATATGCACTCATGAGATTCCGAAAGCAATTTTTGTACGATGAAGTGGAGGCAGAGGTGACAACCTTTTTTTTTTTTTCTTCTTCTTCTTCTTTGTTCAGCATGTGTTCTTGTAGCTCGTTTGGATAGGACTGGATTCGATTAAGATGTATAGATATCTGGTTTGTCACATCAATCCAACTGTCTGGCTGATGATATAAATATTATTAGTGATAGATCTATGTTTTCTTGTATTAGATGAAACAATAACGATAAAGTTGAATTCATTAATCAAGTAATATCTGATTTCTTGATATATTTGCATTCTGTTACTCTATTTTTTTATGTTTACAATCCAGGTGAATTTGTGCTTTGATCAGTTTGTGTACAAGTTGAGTGACCAGATTTTTGCTTACTACAAACACTTAGCCGGCAGGTAAATATGAAAACTGACCATGATATTCATTTCTGTTCATCCTTTCATTAAATGTGCAGGATAAAATTGAAATATGGGATTCAAACTGTCCTTTTTCTTGCTATTTGATGAAGCAATGTTCATTTAGCCTCTTACTATTTTGAATTTATAGCATTTATGATTTTTTTTTTTTTTTAAATGGCCATTTTTTCTGACACTCTTTTCCTGATGTTTTTTTTAGTGTTTTGTTGAAGAGATTTCCAAGTCTTATTTGTGAAATTTTTATTGCTCACATTTTGTTTTTTTCTATGTATCAATTAATTCCAGTGTCATGTTGGACAAACGTTTCCGTGCCGAGTGTATGAGTAATGGTGAGAAGATAAGCTATCCTGTAGCCAACCGCTATCAAACGTTGCTCAAACAAAGACATGTTCAGGTAAAGTGTTGTTCATATAGATTTGATAATGTTTTCATTATGCTCTCTTATTTATTTTGTTATATAGTTTGGGTTTTTTTTTTTATGGGGACAGGGTTGTCTATTTGTTCATTTGTTTTTTAATTTGTTAACTTTTTCATATTGAACAGGGGATGATTGAATAAAATTATCTTTGAAAATCTTCAGGCTATTGATTGACATAAAATGTGACATTTTGTGATTGTTAAGAAGAGTAAAGTTGACGAAGAAACCAATGCAGAAAATGGAAATTGATTTAGCTTTGCTTACATTGGCCAATTATTGTCATTTTTAAGAATTTCAAATATCACTTACACTTGTGTTTAATATTCATCAGAGAATTTGGCTCATAATAAATTTTTTGTCTCATTCAAATTCATTTATGTCTTTCAGCTATTGGGTCGTTCAATTGATCTGAATAGGCTGATCAGCCAGTTAGTGAATGCAGCTCTCCAGAAAGCCCTAGATGTTGCTATCTGCCGCTTTGAGGCTGGCGATATTACAGGCATCATCGTAAGTTGAATTTGCATACAGCAGGGATTTCACTGGTACTGCACATCCAACACCATCGTTAGTTTTTGGAATTTTGCTTAGTGCCATTAACTGTCAAAATATGTTTTGTCCTGGTGTAAAATGAGATTTAGCTCAATTGATGTAAATAGTAATGACTCCTAAACGTATATTTTCCATTTAAAAACAGCGTGTTGCAATTAAGTCAAAGATTTAACAAACAAGCAAATGCAGAGTTATTATATTCTCAAGGTAAACACAAAGTAATATCATTGTGCAGTTCTGAAAACTTAAACCATACAAAACAAAAAGCAAGCTTAAAAAAGAAATCTGTCTCATCTTCACCGTAACCATTTTCCTTTACTTATGTATCCATCAGGAACTAGAGGGACTCATTGAGGTGAATCGTTTGGCTCACAAGTTGATGGGAGAGTACTTGCTGCTGAATGACTTTGATGCCATGCTGAAGGAAGCCAATCACAATGTCAGTGCTCCATATGGAAGGATAACTCTTCATGTGTTCTGGGAAATCAACATGGAGCTTCTACCCAACTACTGCTACAATGCTGCCACCAACAGGTGAGCTTCGAACACCCAGGAGATGAAGGGCTTCACCTGGATTGATTCACTAAACAGTGCCTGTAAAATAAACTGTATTTGTCTTCTCAGTTATAGTGTTGACTGTTTAACCTGTAACATAAATACATTATATCTCTCGCATGGATCTTTTGGTGATAAACTCTGTTACGTGATTTGATCTTGATAGCAGTGGTATATATATTTGTCAAATGTAAAATAAGGCTCTGAGATCTCTATCAAAAGTAGATATTATTGTTGAAAAAAATAATCAACATGTTTGCTTTTAAGAAAGAAAAAGAAACTGATGTTGAAAGAAGCTAAATCCCTTTTCCTTTCCTCAGATTTGTCAAAACTAAGCTGCCATTTGGAAGTGAAACAAAAAGAGAAAAACCTCCAAATCCGTCGGTTTATTACATCTGGGGAACAAAGGTAAGTCAGGAGTTTCATTCATAAGCTCATTTCTTTGGACAGGATGGAAAAAATTCTTATAGCTTTCATCACTCTTTGAATAAAAGTGTATTTTTACCAAATTTTTCTTTTCCCTGACCCTAGATAAATCTTTGTAAATCTGTTACTTCCATTTTTTACTTTAAATTACACAAAGAATTGTGTGTAATTTTTACATTTAACCTTTTAAGATGTCTGAGATAGCAATTTTCTAGTACCAGAACTATTCCTTGAAAACTTCATTCCTTTTTATCTTATAAAGAATCACTCTTGAATATTCCTTTGATTTATTTCTTTTTCCCCCAAAACAGAGGCTGAACCATTCCTTTAGCACTATTTACAGTTTGTATTCAGGGTTTATTGGTGCTCCCCATTTCCGTGCCATTTGTCGCTTGTTAGGCTACCAAGGAATCGCTGTTGTCATTGAGGAATTGCTAAAAACAGTTGAAAATTTTGTAAGTTTTAACGAAGAAGGAAGTTGTTAACTTCTTAAAGTACAATTTTATGGATTTAATACAATTTACGTTTCACTTTTAATATTTTGTTTTTTACCCATTTTTAATTTATTTATAATTTTTAAATTATTTTAGTCATTATTTATTGATAGCTTTGCTACAGAAATGATTTAGAGCAGTTTTGTTCTTTACAAATAAATATTATTATATTACTGTTGTTCCAAAAAGACTAATTTAATTTGTTGGAACTTATGATCTGCTGTGTAAAACATTTGATTCCATTTAACTTAAATGAATAAAAGACCAATACAATTTCTTCCTTAATAGTATTTTTAATATAATTAAGATAATTACAAAGACTAAAAACAAGTCTTTAAAAAGTAAACTGACATTATAAGACTTACCTGCTTTTCCTTCATAATACTTACATACTTTTAAGAAAAAGTTCAAGAAATATTTTCCTTTCTTTCTTACTGTTGTATTCTGAACTCTTTTAAATTCTTCTATTCTGTTCCAATGTTCCACACAGTTGACTGGTACTACTGCTCAGTATGTGACTACATTAATGAAAGTCATGCCAGATGCTTGTAAACTTCTACGCTTTGACTATGGATCTCCTGGTAAGGAGCAGTCAGATTTCGGATGACGACAATGTGTTGCTCTTATTAGAACTACTAATTATTATTAGACAATTGAGGGTTGATGAAGCCCTTAATTGTTCTCATGCAATAAAGATCACATTGCGAGGATGTCCTGCCAGGAATTCAAAAGATTTCCTGTATTGAGGGGACAGACATGAAATGAAACAAACCTTCCTGGTCCTAAAAGATGTTTTTTTTTTTTTAATATTTAAAACTTGATATTTAGAATATACCTGATCTAAGGCAAACAAAATTGTGAAATTTTAGATGCAACAACAGAAACAGAACTACTATGACTACAATTTTTATCTATGGCTTCTTTTTATCTTGTGTGAAACCGTTATTTGACTGACTAAAATCTGTAATTTCAATTTTGTTATTTATTTGTATTTATATAATCCTTTTCACTGAGGTCACTAAGCAATTTACAATTTGGGCAGGGAATACATAAAAATGTAAAATTTGAATTCAGCACATCAAATACTCAGGTCAACAAGATGATTGGGACATATTTGCTGTACATAACATAAGAGAAAACATAAAGTATAACTGAAATATTCATATATAGAAAATTGTAGTGCTCAAGCTTTAGGCACTTATTTCTGCATTGTTTCAAATTCCTATTCCAGTGACATTTTAATATAGACCAATTGTTTCTAGTTAGGCCGATTTGAGTTAAGAGTTCATATAGAGGTATTTAGCTTAGTTTAAATATCTAGTCTGCCACAAAGTTTGTATGATTTATCATGTTGTCTGCTTGAAATTTTACTGCATGTCTTGTTTTTTCTTTCTCTTTCTTCTTTTTTTTTGGTTTTTTTTATTTCCTTCTGCCTTTTAAGGTTTTTCAGCTATTGTTTTATTTTATTTTATTTTATTATTTGTTTTTTTTTTACTATTGTTTTAATTTGGTTTCTTTGCAGTGGTTTTCGGTGTTTTTCAATAATTTCTTGAGGGTTTTTTTCTCATAAGTTTCTTGTTTTGTTTTGCTCGTTTGTCTCTCTTTGTTATCTTTGCTTTGTTTGATTTGTTGTTTATTGCTTTTGGTTGTTGTCTTTGTTTTGTTTGTTTACTTTGGTTTTTTTCTTGCTTTTGCTATTATTGTTTTTCTTTTCCTTTTTCAAAGCCATTTACATCAAGGGGAAATTAAAATATTATAATGTACGCCCGGTGTAATACCAGAAAATGATTCCCCCTAACAAAAATGCAGTCCACCTCTAAGAAAAAAAATCTTACTTCTCTTAAAAAAAAAGAATGAAAAAAAGGTTAGTCATACTGTAGTGATTTCTCTTGATTGGACGGAGCGGGCAGGAGTCTTACTGGCCTGTATAAACGTATTGAAATCAACGCCAAACAAGCTTGATGTTTATGGTATAACCACTGCCATATCATGATCGGGACAGTTTAAGCGAAACAAAATTTGTTAAATCATATCAACATCCACTTATGTCACCATTACGCCAACAATCCCCATGTAATGAAAAAATAAAGCCCTTTATTAACTCCAGGGGAGAAAACGTCTTTAGGGAGGAACACCGGAATAGACCCAGGCGTCAGCTGCAGGGCAGCGCCGCCAAGGAGGGCAATAGGGGTGATTCTTTTGCCCAAGGAAGAAAACCAAATGCCAGAGCGGGGCTCGAACCCGTCATCCCACAAGCTACAGTGTAATTCCTTAACTAAGCGGCCATCTAGCCCCCTGAAATGATACATAGCAGGCGGCGAAGTCCGTTTCGGGTCGTCACAGATAACGAAAAGAATGCATGGAGATCACACTTGTATCAAACAGTTTAATAACAAAGAAAAAAAACAGCACAGCAACAAACAATAAACAATACAAAACTGTGCAAGGGATTCAAAATTTCGGGACAGATTTAGCGTGAGGGGAGTTCACTTTTAGCGTAGCTACCGGGGTAAACAAGGCGATAGGCATAATGGCTGCTCCAGAGTGAAAATATAAGACTTCAAAATAACTCCGAGGCAAATTTCGCGAAGGGACTCCTTTTTTCGTGTTACACCGTCGCATTATGAATACGCTGCACTGACTGTGGGCGCATACGTCATTCTCTTTAATTTCTTTCCATTATTGCGGCTGTGATTATTCCCAACCGGTGTTGGCACTATACAGCCTGTATTGATAGTGATACCGCTCGTAGGCCTAATAATAGTATGATGGCTCAAAACACCGGTTGGGAATAGACACTTCATTATCTGAATCCTTGGATTGAAAACTCTGTCTCCTACTCCTATTTATCCATCGCCATTGATAACCACAACCGATTCTGTATCGGATGGCGTATTAAGAAGAGTATCGAATACGACGACAATATACGAACGTGTGTCGGGTAATCGAATATGGCTCCACGGAGCGATATGACGGCGATGCGTGTTATCGCTCATCGCAGACGACTCCCCCCATAAACTGTGGGCCTCAGTGAATGGACTTGTGGAGCAGACCTTTAACACTCCTGACCATGATGAATAGACACCCTTATAATCCCAGAAAACACTGACTCAAGCACATACCCAAAGCGTCAACGGATCGGCCATCCAGTCGAAATAGGTTTGGTATCGATACATCTACACAGCATAGACGAAAATCAAAATCGTTCAGTCGGAGAGTTATGTCCCCTGTCCCCCTTTCAAAGGCCTGGGTCTCGAGTAGAGATCGTCTGCCCAGCATTGAAATTCATGGACTAACTGTCCTGAAGTGTTGACGTCTGTCGAGACCCAGAGAGAAGATCTTGCAAACAGTTAGTTTCCTCTACAGTTCCCCTCTTTGTTCACCTTTGCTCAAGGTCGTTGATGTTGAGTTTCTAAGTCTATTCATTGGCTGGGTCGCCTACAGTATTTTATTTATGTACCGTGTTTGCGGTCAAGTCGGTGGGGAGAAGGGGCTGTAGGCGGTGTGAGTTTGCATGCTTCAATTCTAGATTTGTCACGATTCTGGATCAAGATGGCGGAGGTGCTAGGAATAACGTCAGAACGGGAATAAACAAATTCACACATTCGGACAGAGATCTCGCCGAAATAGACAGTATGTAGTTATTTATATGGCGGCGAATATTTCCCCAAGAGCTCAAAGCTCCTCAAAAATTACGATTTAACATTATTATTATTATTGTTATTATTATTATTATTATCATTATTATTATTATCATTAATAATAATAATAATAATAATAATAATAATAATAATAATAATATCCGTGGCATATCCATGAGCCTTGCTCTATACTAATATTCTAATATATTGACATTCATACGTATACATACAATTTGAAACAGTAAATATATTTTAGTTATGGAGACTGATATAAATCGAAGGCATAAATAACCCAGACACAGACACATATAGATTCATACATCATAATGCATTGGACATAAACAATAGAATTGAACTATTATCATTAGTCATAAACAATAGAATTGAACTATTATCATTAGACATAAACAATAGAATTGAACTATTATCATTAGACATAAACAATAGAATTGAACTATTATCATTAGACATAAACAATA
>JBBPCV010551871.1:0-11489 GCA_037974505.1 Plocamopherus tilesii
ATGTTGTTGTTGGTTTTTTTGTTTTTGGTTGTTTTTGTTTTGTTTTGTTTTGTTTTTTTTTGTTTTTTGGGTTTTTTTGTTTTTGTTTTGTTGTTTCGTTTTGCTGTTGTATTTTTAGTTGTTTTTTGTTTTGTTTTTTGTTTTTTTTTTGTTTTTGGAGGGGTTTGTTTTGTATTTTAGTATTCTCCTTAAATATGTCACCAATTGTACGGCCTCTATTTAACGTTTAATTAAATAGAGCGACAGCGAGTAACAAAGCCATTGATGATAAGATGGGGGCTTCTCAACCCTTTGCAAACTGAGCACCTTTTTACTTCTGAAAACCCTTCGCATGATCTCAAAATTCAAAGATGCTTTGCAGAGGTCTAGGTATAATATACTGCCTTAAAAGTGTTGCTTTGTAAAATTAACTGTCAAAGTATGCGTGCTCCTTCACAATCCTCTTTTATGGTAAAAGTGCCTTAGGTTGAGAAACCCTGGATAAGACTAAGAGTGTGAATTACTAATGCATAGTTATACTGTATACTGTATTACGCTTGTATTTCTATTTATGTGTGCCTTCTGTGACGCACGTATCCGACAGTAGCAAGATATAAACGGCAAGAATTCTATTTCAGTTTAAATGCAGCGTTTAGATGCTTTCGAAACCTTACACTTACACATGACGGCTGAAAATTGCTGCCATTTTGGTTTAAAAAAAAGAGAAAAGAAATTAAAAAAATAAGAAAGAAAAGAAAAGTAGGGAAGTCTGATAGTAATATCACGTTTGCCATGCGATTCGGTTTAGTTCACCGACTTCTTCAGCTGATGACCGGAAGTAAGGCGAATTGAAGTTCATATTTATAGCACGTTTGGGCATCCAAGGGCTTCCGCTTCCGTTGAGTGTACACCTTTTTTTTTCCTTCTATTTTTAGGTACGTCGGAGAAGGCATGGAGGAGGGTGAGTTCGCCGAGGCGCGGGAAGACATGGCCGCCTTGGAAAAGGATTACGAGGAGGTGGGAGCCGACTCCATCGAGGCCGGGGACGATGACGATGACAAGGGAGACAACGAGTTCTGATAGAACCAGCGCCAGTTAGCAGAAGACAGCAAGACGCAGTCAATACAAGTTGTCTCCCTTGATTCCCATCAATTGATTTCAAACCAATTAAATCCAAAGTTAATTGCTAGATCGTTACCCGGAGCTTCGAAGTAAAATTCATCTATATTTTCGTCACGTTTGATTTTATTTTCGATGAATAATAAATCTTGGTCAATCAGTATAAAATACATTGCGTGCGCATGCGCTTTAGTCAAATCTATGCATTGATATCGGTCAGTTTAAAAAATATATAATATATTGATATTAATCTTGAATTCCTTTATAACTTTTGTTTATCTTCTTTTTCTTGGAAAAATATAGAGAATAATAGGGTCATAACAAGAAATGTATTTAGCTGAGTAAAAAAAAAAAAAAATAATAATAATAATAATAACAACAACAACAATAATAATAATAGCAATAGTAATAGTAATAATAATGCTATATATAATTATTATAAAAATAATTATAATCATAATAATAAAAATGATCGAAAAAATGCCAAAGTCAGCGTTGACTGACCGTGACAAAGTGCTTTTTATCTCACCTGCCCTGTGTGTATCGATGCCTATGTATCGTGCTAGAACAAATCATGCATTTTGATTTGTATTGTCCTCTGTGGATATTTGTACTTTTACGCGGAAACAAATTATCAGTCTGTCTGTTGCATCTAAATGTAATGAATCTCTATTGTACATACGTATGCATATAAAGGCCACCACCTACCTATAAATCAAAAGCTTTAAGCATTCCAAGAAGGCAAACCAATACATACATGAAATACATGTTTCATTTGCTGAGTTAATTTCCACCATGCAGCCTGATTTGTTATGTTTTGTTTCGGGTTTCTTTTACTTTGTTATTTTTTAAAACTTTTTATACATATATTCATATTATTTTTAATGTGCATCTTTTTCCTGTTATTGCCCGTGATATTTTTACTGTATTTAATTTTGATTGCTTGCCAAGCTCATCCTGACCATAATAAATATTTGAATTGTAGCACTTTTGTTTGTCCACCTCTTTCTATTGCCTTCCTAGGGAGAGTTAATGTTATGGGCGGAGCGTGGAAATGATGTGTATACCTATTGGTTAGAATGAGTGGAGTGGTGTGTGTATTGTATTTGTATTCAAGGAGCTCATAGATTTAGTTGATGTGACAAGCACAAAACAATGAAGAATTTCACAAGGAAAAGAGAAAGTAACAGAATATCAAGACAGAATAGCAATCGGAATGAAACAGAAAACGTGATGGTGAATTGAGCCTGAACGAAAAGAATACAAAGTAGAATTTTAGTGCCCAAACTAAATCTGGCATAAACAAAGATTTTAGAAGAGAGGACTAGATTGATAAGTAAAATTACTTCACTCTACTGGTACGTCATCGCTTGCCGCCATTGAGGTTAAAACAGAATATTACATATAACTGGAGAACCAACTTTTATCATTTTGCCATTTGCTCACTGGTAGAAATCTAGACAGATAAATATGTAAGACATTAACACATAAATGATTTGCCTATTTTATCTTTTTTTTTTTTTTTTTTAAATAATTTAGATGTAGAGCGAGAAAAACGGAATGACTAGGCCGAAAATTGATGGAAAGATGTTCCCTCTATTTTAAAAACATCACGTGAATGGAAAATCATTCTTTATTGCTAAAAGTTGATACTCCAGTTAATAGAGTATTATATTCTCTATGGTCTAGAAACCGTGTTTCAGGATTTTACATACATCATTCAACTTTAGCACTACGTTGACATGTAAAACTTTTGCTGAACGGAATTGATTCAAGTATTTTTAACAAAGTTCATACAGCGTCCATCATTGTATATATATATATATATAATAATATGGTCCATGAATAAAGCATGGACTCAATGGCTGCGCCCATATAAAGTACACAAGGCGGCACATCACGAAGAAGGACCTACTATCTAGCACTCTCTTTTAAAATCTTTGGTCATAGTCAAAAAGAAGCCAATTAGGCACATTTCCTGAGTCAAAAATTAAACAGTTTATTTCAAGAACTCGACCTAGGAACAGTAAATTTCCCTGAACTGAACTGTTTTCATTTTGCAAAACAAATGAACATTATGCATATTATAATATGTGTACATCATAATTATTTAATACATAAATCAGCAGGGGAGCTAAAAATCAGTTTCATTTACATGTACATGTATTATAAAACATAATTATGAACATGATATATCTAACCATTCGAATAATCATATTACAACGACATAAGTGAAACAAATTTGACTTTTTGCCTTTTGATAATACATAGTATTAATAATGTATACATAATATATCAACAACAACAATAATAATAACAATAATGTAATAATAATATTAATACCAACAACAACAACAATAATAATAATAATAATAATAATAATAATAATAATACATGAAATAACATACACACATACACACTAATAGATGTAATATTACGCACACAAACAATCATACCCATACACACACACACACACACACACACACACACACACACACACATGTGGGTATCAAACATATAGCCATTTCTCAAGAATTAGATGCCTGTTGATTCATTCACTTTTGCCTCATTCACGCACGCATATTGTGGAGAATCTCGTGGAGATTCATTCATTCAAACTTTTCAAAGTAAGCGCGTCTTTACGTTTCATAAAACTAAATAACATCGTAATAATGTTAGAATGTGTGGACACTTTGTTCAATTCCTTTGTTCATTTCCCGTTTCCATTGCAAAATAAATAGTAAACATCCTCTATCAGGAGAAGATGAAAGAGCCCAGAATGCATGCATGCATACCATACATCACTGTGGTTTGAGTCGAACTTTATTTTACTACTTCTGTCATGAACCCAATGTGGCCTGGTCTACTTAGGGTGTCAGAAGTTTAAGGCTGAAACACCTGTTCGAGGGAGATTCTCTTCTCTGAAGACCTGATACTGTCTTGCTCTATAAGAGTTTGCTTCACCACTACATCTACATGTTCTACTGAAACAAAAGAACTGTGTACATCACAAGCAATCTATTCACTGGCGCTTTAAGCCGTGGATTAATGGTCGTCTGTTTCTAAAATGTATTACAGCTCAACTCACTCAATTCACACACCTATTTACCGAGAGTGTTTATCACCGGACACAACCAGTACACAAACAGTCGACTATGATCGTCACCATGTTGTGTCTTTGTACTGGGTGTAAACTTGAGTCAGACCAGTTCTAGAGGAGGGTTTCCGTCTACACTGAACACTGGACATGGGTAGATGAAAATACAAATCATAAAGTGATGCTAAGGACAGATTCGGAATCAGCGAACCAAAATTAGCAAAAGCTTCGCACAGAAAGCCAATTTCAGTAAATAATAAAAAAAAGTAAAAAATGCAATTGACTAGCTCGCTCGATGACAGTGAATGGTATTCGTATTATGCATGGTCAAGCTATGGGTTCGCCTACAACAAGTTGGAAGCTACAGTGCGTGGTGAGCACGTAGCCATAACAATAGCATCATAATCATCCGATGCACAGGAAAGCAGTGATCGCCAAAGATTGCCGGTGTAACACAAGAAAATTACTCCTTACGAGATAGTTACTCCCGAATTATTTTGACATCTAATATCAATATTTGACATTGGAGTAATTATGGCTTCAGAAAAAGAACTCCATCCATGCTAAATCTGCTACGAACTTTTGAATCCCTAGCACACAGTTATATTATTTATTAAAATCTATGCGACAAAAGTGTGATTTCAATACATACTTTTTCCTTATCTGTGACGACACGAATCGGGCTTCACCGCCCACAGTGTTTTATTTCAGTACATGGGCATTGGTGGCGAGTTGGTGACATAGGTGGGTGGAATAATGTTTTCAGTTTTGTTTTTATTTTCACTAAATTTGTCCTTATCCAAATAGGGAGGTGGTTGTACTGTAAACATCAGCTCTGCTTGACGTTCTTAATACTTCTTCTTTTAACATTTACGCAGACCAATAAAATTTTTGCCCACCATGCCCTATGAAGAGAAGTCGCCTCTGTCTATGATTAACTTTTTTCAAAGAGATTTAAAATGTATTGCTTGAAGATGGAGTGCTTTTGTTTTTTTCTTTTCTTTCTTTTTTTTCCTTTTGTTTTGTTTGTTGTTGTTTTTGTTGGGGGGGTTTTGTGTGTCTTTTTTTTTTTCCGACAGTGGGAGTAAATTTCTCATAGTCATAGGGAATACTTTTCTTGTGTTTGTTACACCGGCATTGCTCTTTATGATGATGACGATCAAGGAAAACTCATTATGGCCCTTAATCTACTTATTATAATGCATTGAACCAGCAATGGCTTTAACCATGGCTTTGTTTAATTTTAAATTTCATTTCGTGAACAAAGAGGATGTGCCTCTTCAGGTGGTGCTTGAAATTGAAGCTGGCGCTGCACGCGGGGCAGGAGTAGGGGCGACTCCCGTGGCACTGCTCGTGCTGCCTGAGCCCGTGCTTGGTCCCAAAGCCCCGATAGCAGACGTGGCAAAGAAACGGCCACGCGTCGCCATGGGCCTCGCGCATGTGCGACCTCAGTGCAGCCGGGGTGGGGAAGAGCTGGAAGCACTGCTGGCACTTGCATGCACCGCAAGACTCGCCGGCGTTGGTTGTGGGAGGAGGGTAGGGGAAGTCCAGCAGCTGGTGTGGAAACTGGTTCTGATAGGCCTGCGCCAAGTCTTGACCGACCACTTCGGGTGGAAGGAGCGGCAGATCGGACGAGGCAGGCAGTTGAAGACCATTTGCGTGTCTCGACAAAATCTCATCAGAGAAGGTTACATCTGGAACTGGAATGAAAAGGACCAAGTCAGACAGCAGTCAGAGTTATAGTTTTAGGTATAATATTATATATGTATATTTATGTATATTATATTATGCATATTACATATACACGAGTAATACATAGTAATACTAAAAGTAATAGTAGAGTAGTAGTCACTATATATAGAGTGTATTAAAGGTACAATTCTAATTAATATAGTACGTTTTGTTTTGACTTTGAGAATGCGCACAAATAACGTGATTGTGATTACATGTACGTACAAATGTTTAATTAGGCAAATAATAATTACATGTATAATGTATAGTCTGGGATTACTATTTAATATCAGTGAGGTCACCAAACCCAACCCAGGGTGCCCCCACGTGGTGGATAGGGGAACGGTTTCTAGATATTGAAGTAGAAGCTCGCCGTCACAACAGTCGCGAACCAAATGGGAACTCCGCTGCCTTGTGGACAGTCATTGGGTTGACAAATCTTACGGGAAACAACTGCTGTATCTTCCTAGGAATATCATGAAATGTCAAATACAAAAGTTTCACACAACAGCGTGAAGGGGTTCATGATTCATCTCTGAACACCTCGTTCGACAAGGAATCCCATGGGCAGCAGGTGGATCTCGATCGTCATCTAGCTACTGCTTGCAAAACACTTACAAATAAGAAGTTTGCTAAACGCATGTTAGGACCTTAAACCAAGATCTTAAGATCTCTTAAGATCTCTTATGACTAAGAATAAGAACAGATCAGCAAACTAAGAATAATTTTACAGTTGGTGTCAAAAATAGATTTGAACTTCTAGAAAATTTTACACAAACTGAAGAAATATCGGATGAGATGAAAAAGTCAATTAATGAAGCTATGACTGAAAATATCCCTGAAAAAATCTTTAAAAAAAAAAAAAAAGAACATAAAAAATGGATGACAAATGACAATTTAGAATTAAAGAAAAAGCGAAGACAAGCAAAGCCAGATACAGAAAAATATAAAATGCTGAACAGAGAAATAAAACGGAAATGCAATGAAGCAAAAGAAAATGGATTAATGATCAGTGCCTAGAAAAAGAAATTAACCAAAACAAAGACAGTAAATATATGCACACCAAATTTAGGAAAGTTAGTGGAAAGAAAGGATACAAAGTTGAGGATGTATCAAATCAAAACAAGGCAATGGACAAACAAGATGTCTTGAATAGATGGGCAGAATATGTAGCACTTTTTGAAGATGAAGGGGGCGAAAAACCTGTTATAAAGAAGGAGCTAGATGGTCCATCAATCTTAAAGGAGGAAGTAGAAGATGCAATAAAGAAAATGAAATTTAGTAAAGCAACAGGTCCAGACAATATACCATTAGAAGTAATCGTAACATTAGAAGAAGTAGGGATAGAGATGACAACAAAACTCTTAAATATGCAATATATGATAGTGGAAACATACCAGAAGACTTAATGAAATCAATTTTCATAACTCTGCCTAAAACAACAGGTGCTACAGAATGCAAGCTTCACAGAACAATAAGTCTCATGAGTCACATTACAAAATTATTGCTTAAAATATTAATTAGAAGAATGAGGAAATGTTTAAGACCAGAGATTTCAAAAATCAATTTGGTTTTGTCCCAGACAAAGGTACTCGAAATGCCATTTTACCATATCAATGTTAATGGAAAGATGTATTCAAGTTCAAACAGATTTATACTTATACATGATATATATATACATGATAATGATATTGATATATATCATATATATATATATATATATATCTAAATGTTTTATTGATTATTCTAAGGCTTATGACAAGGTAAGACATGAGGAACTTTTTAAAATCTTTAACAAATAGATGGGAGAGATGGGAGAGACTTTAAAGGTTATAAGGAACCTGTATTGGGACCAAAGTGTAGTTGTTAGAATTGAAGGAGAACTAAGTGAATCAAAAATGATAAAAAGAGGAGTGGGACAAGGCTGTTTTATGTCACCCAATCTCTTTAATACATATAGTGAAATAATCCTCTGAGATTTAGAAGATAAACCAGGCATCAAAGTAAATGGAGAAAAAAACGACAACATTAGGTACTCAGATGATACAGCTCTTCTCGCAACTTCAGAAAAAGCTCTCCAAAGATCTTCTTAATGTTGTAGTCACTGAATGTGAACATGAAGGGCTTCTTTAAAATGTAAAGAAAAGAGAATGCATGGTTGTTTCCAGAAAATCAACAAATCCAACCTGTAACTTAATAATTAATGGAGAGAAATTAAAACGAGTCCTAAGTTTTAAATATCTAGGGCACATAATTACAATAGATGGAAAGTGCGATACAGAAATTTAAAGAAGAATTATAATTGCAAAAGACAGTTTCAGAAAAATGAGCCCTATCTTAAAAAATAGAAATATCTCAATGGAAACAAAATATAGAGTTTTAAAAGTGTATGTGTGATAAATACTGCTGTATGGGTGTGAGTGTTGGAATGTATCAACAAGTATTAGAAAAAGATTAGAAGCAACAGAAAAGTTGTTTGTAAGGAGAATGTTAAGAATCCCATGGCATGATAAGAAGAGTAATACTAGTAATAGTAATAAAGCGGTACTAGAAGAACTCCTTAGGAAAAGATAGCTAAAGTTTTAGGCCATATAGACATCAAGATCTTGAACATCTAGCCCTTAGTGGAAAAATTTAAGGGAAAAGGAGTCAAGCTTGACAAAGAATAACATATTTACAGAGCTTAAATTACTGGATGACATTATTGACATATAAAACTAAGAGTAAGAGTAATAAATAAATATAATATGAGCTTTTTTGAGATTGTCTGGGGATAGACAAAGTAAATGGTGTGCCATGATCACCGATACTGGTACTTAAAGAATGTATAGCATTTTTCAATCTTGCTCGACAATATTAGAATTAATACATTTGGTTCTTTATTGTACACAGACAAAAAAATAACTGCCCACTTGTTGATTGGCTGAAATTTATATATAGTTTCAGGCTAATCAGAGGTGCGACGACAGTCATTTATAACATGAAGTCGAATGAAAGTACACATGGTACGTTGATTGTAGCGCAGTTAGTTGAGTTAGTCTGGCAATTGGCTACTTGAAAGGAGAAATAAAATGTCTCAAAATAATTCAATGCCTGAAGACAATTTTTTAAATTTAATTAAGTCTGTGGCTGAGTTTGAAGCCATTTTCGCATACTTCAAAACTGTGCATGAACGTTAAGACAGAGTTAAATGAGTATTTTGAGAGAGAGTATGGTATAAGTATAATATTACTTTATTTGACCAGGCAAATAAATGTATAAAGTATAAATACTGTGCCCACCATTTTGCTGAAAATGATCAGAGAATCGTTACACAGTAACTGTAACTAGTAACAAACTGTACTACAAAGTTGGAACGCGTCACTTTAAGCGAAAATTAATATTTGAATTTTATGTTCCAAATATAAAAATTGTATCAAGGAAAATTATCTTCGCAAACGATTACTTTTTCGGAGTGTAGTGTAATGTTAGTTGAGAAATCCAAGAAATTTTGACTCCCATCCGTCAGCAGTTTTGTTTACCACAATATCACTGTCAGTGTCAGATCTATCACTATCAGATAAGCCTAACCTTTTCAATCAAAGGGAGATAAAATGCCTACGGTACTTTGAAGGCAGTGCACTTTATAACAGCAATGACTGTGACTAGGAAACTTTTCACCGGAGGATTTTATTTGTCATGGGGAAATTTTCTCTGCATTCGTTATGTAGTGGGGAGTATTTCTCTCACATTACACCGGTTTCACACTGCACGACTTTATTGCAGTTGCAGGTTCCCTGCGTACATCCGATGTGAATGAGCTCAAATGCAAAA
This sequence comes from Plocamopherus tilesii, assembly GCA_037974505.1. Lineage (NCBI taxonomy): Eukaryota > Metazoa > Mollusca > Gastropoda > Nudibranchia > Polyceridae > Plocamopherus > Plocamopherus tilesii. The sequence continues at coordinate 9,740 of JBBPCV010551871.1, forward strand.
GTGTGTGTGTACAATTTGAATCAGGGAATTGCAAAGATTCGTGTTACAATGTACATAAATTACATAAATTACATTCGATAGAAAAATAACATAGATGAAGAAGATATTGTCCATGTATTTAGCCTTAGAATGGATTATTTTCATTTTGTTCTAGGTTGGTTGGTTGTTTTTTTTTCACTTTTTCTTTTTCTTTTTCTTTCCTTCTTTCTTTCTTTCTTCTTTCTTTCTTTCTTTCTTTCTTTCTTTCTTTCTTTTTTAACATACTATTACAGCTTCCATATTTCTGTAGAATGTCACAAAACAAGATATCATCCAGCTGCTTACTTTTTCTTTATTAATCAATTCACATTTTTTTTTTTTCAGTTTGCGTTGTTGCTTGTTTGTGTTCATGTGAAGAGCTCAATTAGCACATTTCATTTCAATGTCCTGTCAACTTGGGATCTTAACTTATAATGTCATGTCAACTTGGGATCTTAGAATTAGAATCCTTTGCAGCTGATCAGTAACGAAGACAATCATTTAAGTTGCACTCGTACACATATGAGAATTTTATTAACTTACAACAACAAAACAGACCAAACAAAGAGAACATACAGTGGAATCCACGTAAGATAAACTAGGTAATATTTTTTGCCTTCTGTTAGCTGCAATAATAATAAAATTATTCATATAAAGCATACCATCCCAGTTCCAACACCACTTATGGATAAGATAAACTCCTAATTTTCACCACCAATGCTTCAGATTCAGGACTCAGATCACTACCGGTATGACTTTGAGTTTTGAGTTGGAGCCAAAATTCCCCTAACAACAGTAACAACAATGATAGCACATATTTTTAATATTTTGAGGATTTCCCGTTCTTAACCAGATTCCACTGTACAAAGACCAAACTTTCTGTGACAAAAGGCAGATAAACCAACAACAATAACAGGCACATACTACGTAATAAATAAAAGTAAAAGACAAATTTGTTATGCAATGTCCAACAAAAACAAATAGTAATGATAAAGAAATCATAAGACTGTGATTTCAAATTAAATTATTTATTTTCAAAGAACAACATGTATGGATAACTTTGGATTTGGATTAATCACCTGGAAAGAGGACCATTTTTATAGTTATTAACATTATTCAATTGAACTTCAAAAATATTCAGCAGAACAGAGAAAAAAACCAACAAAGTAATGCAACCTTTTCAAATGAAAATGAAAAAGAATCATTGAATTTATTTTAAACATTAGATTACACATATTTGATGACAATATCCTTGTAATTCCTAATCTGAAAGTGATAGTTACAAATGACTTTGGTTTCAAACCACACAATCATCAAAAAAAAATTGTAAATGTGTCAATCACAATACATTATAATATTATATATTCACTTATCATCTTATTGTTAATACATGTATTAATAGTGTTACATAAAAATAAACAACAAGCATCATTTTGTTTCTTAATATAGTGTAACATTATGATATATTGTAAAGTTTCATACTTTAAAATCACTCTTTACTCTTATTTATCATAATCATAATGTGATAAAATTAAAATATAACTTTTGTAACAAATATGTTTCTTTTCATTCTCATACATGTACACAAAGAACGTTTCACATTCAGTCAAATATTTATCATCATCATCATTATGTTTAACTCATAGCTTCCACTATCTTCTTCTTCTTCTTCTTCTTCTTCTTATTATTATTATTATTATTATTATTATCATTATTATTATTATTATTATTA
>JBBPCV010554093.1:0-11483 GCA_037974505.1 Plocamopherus tilesii
TAAGACGAAAAGGATTTTCTTCAAGGACTACCGCTAGGATCAACTTACAGTAAGACGAAAAGGATTTTCTTCAAGGAGTAAAGCTAGCTTCAACTACGGTAAAACTAAAAGGATTTTCTTCAAGGAGTAAAGCTAGCTTCAACTATGGTAAAACTAAAAGGATTTTCTTCAAGGAGTAAAGCTATGTTCAACTACGGTAAAACTAAAAGGATTTTCTTCAAGGAGTAAAGCTAGCTTCAACTACGGTAAAACTAAAAGGATTTTCTTCAAGGAGTGAAGCTAGGTTCAACTACGGTAAAACTAAAAGGATTTTCTTCAAGGAGTAAAGCTAGGTTCAACTACGGTAAAACTAAAAGGATTTTCTTCAAGGAGTAAAAACTGATCCCCGATATTACTTTCCTTTAAGTCTTAACGGAGATATCCCACTAAAATGTTAAGAGATAATATAGTAATAGGACAAGATCAGAAATCAAACAGCAGAGGTGGGCTGAGCAAAGGTAAGGCAAACACAAATACTGAAACATTTGCGTTAGGCCGACTAAGCACTGTAAACCAAACAAAACAGACACGCTGGCAGTGACATTGGCAGAGATAAAGTGAGAACAGCCGTGACAAAAAAAAAAAAAATAGCAAAGAACAAACAACCAAGCGGTTGGACAAACGAGCCGAAAATATTGGACGGGCAGACATGCTAAAGATAAGGTAGTATGTGATAAATAGATGACCTTCGTAGACTGACTGACAGTCAGCTAGATGGACACACTCACTGCCTGAAAGAAAGTCAACCTTGTACTTGTATCATAGAATAGAAAACGTGAGAATGCTGGGCTGTGTTTGATGTTGATGTAGCTCGATGTACAGTGTGCGTAACAGTAACAGTTATCAGGTATTCCGTCGTGTATATGCCGCGTGCTTTCATTATTCTGTATCCATCTTCATCTTGGCGTACGCTTTAGATTAAGAAAATTATAAATGTCTTCTTAAAAAACAACATTACACTGACGTGTGTGGTAAAATGTGTTTGTCGTATGTGTGTGTGTGTGTGTGTGTGTGTGTGTATGTGTGTGTGTGGTGTGTGCAATTCCAATTCAAATGGTGAACTGTTTCTAATACATGTATTGGGAAATTAGATACGATTAAAAAAAATAGGGCTACCGGGTACTGAAGCATTTTTTCATTTCGTTTCTTTCTTTCTTTTTCTTTGTTTTTGTTTTTTTTTCTTTTTTGTTTGTTTTTGTGCTTTTGTTGTTGTTTTGGTGGGGGTGGGGTTGTTTGTTTTTTGGTTTTGTTTTTGTTTTGTTGTTTGTTTTGTTTATTTGTTGTTGTTTTTGTTGTTGTTTTGGGGGGTTGGGGGGGGGTGATTTTTTTTTTACTATGACTTGTTTTATTTTGAAAAAGAATATATTTTAGGAATGAAAGTATGGACCGCGAGAATGGATGTAATCTTCCCAAAAGTTTAGTAAGTATTCGCACATAAGAATGTATAAACCTCTTAAAGAACAACCATAAGACCATAACAAGGCGCACTTGTTGCTAAAAGAATGCAATAAAAGCATTCGACACTTAAAAAGAAAGTACAGTTGAAATATTCTTTTTTTCCCCCACTTTTAAAGTAGACAATCTACACGTGCTCTGTACATTGATTTAATTGAATAAGCACGCTATCAGAGATCTCCTACTGTGTTAGTTTTAAGGAAATTGGAAACATTCATCATTTACCGTAATAATAATATGTATGGTTGTGTTACGAATACAATTTCCCCTCTGATTTTCTGAGACGGAAGTTAATAAAGAGCACGTGTGGCGTCACACCAATCCTATGCCTGTCCTCTTTCCTCACTCAAATGCTAGACTAAATTATCTAACACAGTGACTCTTACATTCACTGAAGACACGCGAATGAATTATGTACATTCGTTAAAAAAAATTAAGGCAAATGAATAAGAAGAAAAACATCTAGAAACATGTTGTATATAGTATATGATAAAGTGAGTTGTACGAAGCATTTTTAAAACCAATGTTAGACACATAAAGTAAACTACGTAGATGGACAGTCGACAGACAGACACACGTAGATGTACATAAAGAGCCACATGTAGATAGACACACAGATGTAGCTGCTGATAGTGATGGATTGACTCAGGTAAGGACCGGATAGATAGACAGACACAGTAGATGTAGACAGACATAGCAGATGTAGATAGCCAAAGAAGATGTAGACAGACTCAGCCGATGTAGCAGACACATTAGATATAGACAGACACAGTATATGTAGAGGCACAATAGATATAGATAGATACAGTGTATGCAGACAGACACAATAGATGTAGACAGACACCGTTGTTGTAGACAGACAGAGCAGATGTAGATGGACAGAGTAGATGTAGACAGACATGGTAGGTGTAGATGGACAGTAGATAATCAGATGTAGACAGATACAACCGACAGACAGTAAATGTAGACAGACGCAGTAGATGTGGACAAAGTAGATGTAGACAGACGTAGTAGATATTGGCAGACACATATGCATAAAGACAGTAGATGTAGTCAGACACAGTATGTGTAGACTGACAGTAGATGTAGACAGACACAGTATATGCATAAAGACAGTAGATGTAGACAGACACAGTAGGTGTAGACTGACAGTAGATATAGACAGACAGTATATGCAGATAGACACGATAGATGTAGACAGACACAGTAGATGTTGATAGACACAGTAGATGGAGACAGACGCAGCAGATGTATATATATAAAAGTATATGATAGATGTAGATAGACACATGAAGATGTAGATAGACACAAGTAGCTGCAGATAAACAGAAACACGTAGGTATAGATATAATAGAATGATACGTGTAGATGTAGTCAGGCTGATGTGGCTAGATATAGACATAGACGCATAGAGAAGCAGATAGAAAGACAATAGACGTAGGTGGAGAGACACGTATAGGCGTTGGTGGAATGACACAGGTAGATAGACACGATATACATGTATTAGTATTATATAAATTATAGTTAGAGACATGAAGATAGTAGATGGAGATACAAAGAAAGGTAATGTTCACGCAGACAAGCAGACACATATAGATCTCGGTAAACAGACAAACTGACGTCCACACAGATTCAGATGCACTCGGATGGCTAATGAACGGTCAAGGTGGTGTTATCATGGAATCACAGCAGGTGTGTCTCAACAGAAGGAATATTTACTGAATGTAGTAGTAGTAGTAATATGTACATGTACTAGTTAATAATGTATTGCTAGATGTCGGTCTAGTACCATATTATGGAAGTTCACAGAAAGATTCTAATGCACAGCAGCAATAAACAAGATGGACCCTTTTAGCAGAGATCTACGCGTACTGTCCGATAAGACAGAAGTAACCCAAGTCATGAATACTAGCCATAAGCTCATAAAATATTCATGAATCTGTAGTGTTATGGCTACATGCAAATGTAGAACATAATATCTTTGATCAAGGATGTCTTCAGCTATGTATGCCTGTTTGACTACAGCTTCTCAATATACTCTGAGCACTTGATGTTCATGTATCACTCAGCTTAATAACATAGGGTTTAAAATACAGTAGCAAAATAATACAATTTATATTATCATGTCCTAAAGCTTACTCCTCAGTATGTCAGTTTATCACATTTTCATTGACCTTTGAACCTCATAAACATTGAGTTCATGGAGTACATAATTCATTTTTACGGTTCTCCATCATCCTGTGATTGATGGAATTTCCATTGAAGGACAATAGAACGTACTTAAACATTTTAGTTTAGTATGTGACCATCATTGAAGAACGCTAGGGGCAAGTCCAAATCACATGTCAAAAGATTAATAATCCCTCCAAATTATATGAAACAAGGTTTTACATCAACTTATTATTATTGTTATTATTAAAATTATTATTATTATTATTATTATTATTATTATTATTATTGTCGTTGTTGTTGGTGTTGTTGTTGTTATTATTATTATTATTTTGTCGTATGGATTTAACACTTACAAATAACCTAAATGTTTTGTATTCTTGAGAAATATGTGAGTTCATCTGAGAAAACAACTCCCCTATGTTAAAATTAAAAAGGAATAAAATGAAGAGATTTCAGTTCAAACTCCTATATGTATAACACTAACAAAAGATGAGGGCTTTGTTAACGTCCTGACTACTTTTTTACTCTAAATTATGATCAAAATACACAAGTTCAACTAAATAGTGTCAGTGTCAGCCACTTGCCAGCACACAGTCATGAGATTGTAATGTAAACGTGAGCAAAAGGAAAGAACAAACACATGTTGATTTTCGGCTTGCTTCGAACCACATTTGATTTATTCAACACTCTCCATTTCCATTACAATGAAAGTAAATTTATATAATATTATGTATGTACATGATATCAACATCAATATATAATTTATAATACGCAAATAAATGTCGTTGCAATGTCAAAATGAAATATGATTAAGTATGTACAGTTCTTTTCTTTATTCTAGAATGATAAAAGAGATTTGAAAAAAAAAAAAAAGGGGGGGGGGGGGGTTGTTGTTTTTTCTGAGTGGCTCAGTGCATTTTTTAATTGTTAGTTTTTGTTTTGTTTATATGTTGGTTTGGTTTTGTTTTGATTTTTTTTTTTTATGTTTCTACAAGGGGATGAGGTTAAACATATTTTCACTCAATAGTTGAAAGGATTAATTAGATAAATATGAAATATTTGGTTTATCATGCAACTTACATTTTCTGTAAAGCTTTGTTTAAATTAATCACAAGTTGATTGTATTGTTACTTGTTAGCAATGTATGATATGTAATATCTCATGCCACTGACATCATGTTCATTGTTTTACTTATTTTCATCACATTACGCTCCCCACTACAGTGCCAACATTACTCTTCTCTCCCAGTTTATCTCCCTTTTCTTTGCTTGTTTTGCTTTGCTAAAATCTTGTCTTATTCATCTTAAGCACTAAATTAAGGCACCCTTTCTTCATTCTGTGCTTCATGTTCATCCTTTACACTAGCAAAGGTCTTGTGCTGCTTTAGCCCCCTTCCCACCCCACAAATCATATAGTGGTCAAGAATTTTGTCATATGATGCATGCGTTCATTCATCTGATCTTTTCTGATGATGAAGGCCTTCTAATTATTATGATGATATAGGCCTAAGGTATCTGGAACAACAATGACATTTGATAAATTGTTGAGAATTTGAATATTGATGCCTAAAGAAATAAAGAAGAAACATATGCTTCTGCCTCAATAAATTAATTTGATTTGTTGTATATTGTTTTACTTTTGTTTTGTTTTGCTTGTTTGTGTTTATTGTTGGGTTGTTTTGTTTTGTTTTTCGTTGTTTTGTTTTTTTTGTTTTTTGTTATTTTCATTGCTGTTTTTATTATTACTATATTATTATTATTATTATTATTATTATTATTATTATTGTTATTATTATTATTATTATTAACCTCATCATCATCATTATCATCATCATCATTATTATTATTATTATTAGTAGTAGTGGTAGTAGTAGTTGTAGTGGTAGTAGTAGTAGTGGTAATACTAGTAGTAGTGGTAGTGGTAGTAGTAGCAGTAGTCGTAGTAGTAGTAGTAGTAGTAGTAGTAGTAGTAGTAGTAGTAGTAGTAGTAGTAGAAGGACGAGGAGGAGGAGGATGAGGAGGAGGATGAGGCCGGCTCGGCAGTGTCTGGTCAACTTATTTGAAAGAGAGTTCATTGTTGTCAACTGTATCATCATAATTGCAAAATAAAATTACAAATTTGCTAAATAATTACAAAATGAAACAGAATAACGAGTAATTCAGACATAAGTGACTTCTACGCTGCTGTATTCTATCTATCTATCTATCTATCTGTTTATCTGTCTATGTGTCTATCTATCTATCTATCTATCTACCTATCTATCTATCTATCTATCTATCAGTTTGTCTATCTATCTATCTATCTATCTATCTACATATCTATCTATCTATCTGTTTGTCTATCTATCTATCTATCTATCTATCATCATCATCACCATCATCCTCCTCCTCATCATTATGATCTAAACTCAATCTTTTCACAACATTTTATCTCAATTTTCTCAAACTCCACATCTCAGGACTTCTATACAACGAGCATCAATAAGCCATTTTGACGTCTGCACTGCCAACGTTGACGAGATTCTAATATCTTATCGACCCGTGCATGTCTGTACGAGTGGCCGCTGAACATTGAAAAAAACCCAAAAACAACAACAAACAAATCAAAACAAGTGTGAAAGGACATTTTCCATAGTACGTTTTGACATAGCAGCCAAAGACCGAGAACATCAAAATCTGGCAACACTTGCAAGAAAAAGCAGCCGATGGGAACTCCGATGGAAGCTACACGCAGAGAACGTCAGATCACGAGAGCTACAAGTCTAAAGCAGGCCAAGCAGGAGGACTCGGAGTGGAATTAAAAAGGCCTATGGAAGCTACAGACAAAAGCCATCAATCAGATCACGACTGCTTCAAGTCTAAGCTGCCTTAGTCCTTGGACGAATCGGAGTGGAAAGGTCTTACGCCAATCCAGTCAACTGTGAACACCGATTGCTTGACTTTTTCAATGAGTGACTTTTTCAATGATTGACTTTTTCTATGATGAACTTTTTCAACGATTGACTTTTTCAATGATTGACTTTTTCAATAATTGACGTTTTCAACGCTTGACTTTTTCAATGATTGACTTTTTCAAAGGAATCCACGAATTCTAACGTTTGTTATTCGTAAGGATATTCAAGTTCTAGAGTGTGGACTTAATAAAAGCAGAACTCTTCTCAACCGGAAATGAAAGGCCATCACAAAGGGGTTATGGGAATGCTGATGTTGCTTTGGACCATGGTTTTCGTCAGCGTTATCGTTACGGACGCTTTGTGCAAGGTCTCTAGCCTCTAATTACATCAAGATCTTAAATGTGTAACTTGTTGGGATAGGCATCGATTGTCTCATGTTGAATCATTTTCTGTTTTCGTATTTTTAAATATTTATCTGTTTAGTTCTTTTATGCAAACTGTGTGGTGTACAATAAAATATCACATTTACGTTTCTTGTTGTTTGTAGGATCAATTTACTATTTTTGATTTCTGTTGTTTTTATTGTTTTATTTGTTTATTTGTGTTTTAGAGGAAGGCTGTGGAAAAAATGAGGCAGGTTTGATTTCAGATACAGTACTATGCATGATATACATATTCCATGTGATCAAATTTCTTTTTTTGTAATTTTTTTTTTCTCATGGTAAATTTGATTTTTACAAACAACGATTTATACCCCATACTTGTTCCTTGTCGGGTAAAGCTAGCATAAGGGATGGTAATATGTAGGCCTTTTGCGACGATCAAGTAGCAATAGCATTGCAACGTCTAGGATCTAAGAGGATTATGGATGGACAGTTCCACTCCCGTCCCCTCCGAACTTTGCCTCGTCTACTTGAAGTCAAGAGTAAAGAACTTTGTCAATACGTCTGGTACAAGCAAGAAGTTGCAGGGGTGAATGGGTGCGAAAGAATTTGCGGTAGGAATTTTGCCATGGTAGCGGCTGACATAGCCTGCTCTTTCCGATTTTAACCACCGATGGTTCTTTCACAGTTACAGGAAACAAATGCGCTATAATAACAATAAAGTAAACAATGAAAAAAAATGTAACATTAAAACCCATCTTAACTCAATTCTTACCACGGAAGAACTTAACGATTAGTAAATACAGAGAGATTTTGTTTGAGACAGTTAGAACAAAGTATGATAGAAATATCCCAACAAAAAGAAACAAAACAAAACAATACAAAACTAACATACAATCCCTTAAAAACAAACAAGCAAACAAGAACACAACAAAAGCAACCCACGCCCCCCCCCCCTTTTTTCCCCACAGACATACACAATATGACATGCAGCATACATTTATTAATTCCATATTAATGAATATCGACTAGATCTAAAAAGTTTTTTTCTGAATACATTGTGTGTGTAAATGTACGCGTGTATGTGTGCAGTTCTAAGTGTATGCGTACATGTAAATCCATCTGCATGATATTACATCGTTGTCGTTGGTAATTTGTGTGCCGGCAGTCTTTTGGGAAAAAATAGACAGTAAAATGAATGGCTGCACGTTTTCAATTTGTTTTTAATTCAGTTAGTTGACAATTAAGCAAGTCCCACAGACAGTTACAGTAGCCTCTAAATCTAGATCTAGAAAAGTGAAGGTATGTTTTTATGTGTTTATAATAATATAATTTAAAAATAGTGAGCAGCTGTCACACATATTGTCATATTAATTGATTTTTAACGCGAAAAGATGTTGCCAATCCTGAGTCAGCGCGCATCGATCCGCCATTTTGAATTTTTCATCATCATGACCTTCACCTTAGGAGGTCTTGCAAACTGGAGTCCAAGTCATCGTTCCTTTTCTTCGGTGTCATGTCGCATGCTGCTTACATCGTTGACCTCTTGTCCTATGGTTGTGGCATCTCCATCTTCTCGGTGTTGATTTGTCATCACACGTCTCATCTTGACCTATCGATCACTATCAGCTTCTTATAACAACAACAACAACTACTACTACTATTACTATTACTACTACTACTACTACTACTACTACTACTACTACTACTACTACTACCACCACTACTACTACAACGACTACTACTACTACTACTACTACTACTACTACTACTACTACTACTACTACTATTGCTACTAATATAACAGAATGCCACAGTGGAGATCTCAAAGTGAAAAATAAACAACAAGATCAGTAAGATAAAGTCTCCACTATAAAGACAAAACAAAACAGTAAATTTTCGGGGTCTAAACTTCTTTAGATAATAATAAATGTCAAGGCAACACGACATCACTACCTTACCAAAGCTAAGCTTTCCTTCTCTCTGTATTTAGATCTAGATATATTTTGTTTACTTATTCAAAAACGTGAGATCTATTTTGATCTTGAACCAAAACAATTTTAGAAGCAATCATGCCAATCTAAATTATATATGTTGACGATCTCGACGTTATAGGGGACATCACATCAATGTCAGTGAAATAGAAAACGTCATACAAAAACATAATCTGAAAGTCTACGTTACCAAAACTGAATTTACAACATTAAAGAAAGTAACAGGAAACTGGAAAACATCCAATGAAATAGGCTCATTGCTAGGAAACAAAGAAGATATTGAACATCGCTGACATCTGTCAAATTTAGCATTAAACAAACATGCTAACATTTGGAAGAGAGCAGACAAAACTAAACAAAAAACAAGAATGAAACTGTACAATTCTTTGATCAAATCGATTCTGCTCTACAATTGTGGCACATGGGCATTGACTAAAACGGAAGAAGATAAATTAGAGGCATTCCACAGGATACGCCTACGAAGTGTTTTAGGCATATTCTACCCTACAAAAAGAACGAAACACTCACTGTATAAAATGTAAAGAAAAAACCCCTTTCCAATCAAATCTTACAAGCTAGATGGAGCCTTTTTGGACCCATTTTGAGGCGTAACCCTGAAATTCCGGCAAACAAAGCAATGGCATTTTATTTCACCACCACTACTACCACTACCACTACCACTACCACTACCACTACCACTACTACTACTACCACCACTACTACTACTTAACTACTACCACTACTACCACTACTACTACTACCACCACTACTACTACTACTTCTACTTCTACTACTACTACTACCACTACCACTACTACTACTACTACTACTACTATAAAACAATAACAACAACAATGATAATAATAATAATAATAATAATAATAATAATAATCATTATAATGATATTGATAATAATAATAATAATGAAAATGATGATGATGATGATGATGATGATGATGGTGATGATGGTGGTGATGATGATGATGATGATGATGATGATGACGATGATGATGATGATGATGATGATAACGACGACGATAAGAGTAATAATAATAACAATAATAATAATAATAATAATAGTGATAATAATAGCAATGAAATTAATAATAATAATAATAATAATAATAATAATAATATAACAGTGATAAAATGATGATGATAATAATAATAATAATAATAACAATAATAATAATAATGATAATGATAATAATAATAATAACAATAATAATATTTGCAACGCGGTTGAAAACGAACTGACTCCCTCCAGCAATGCACTAATTTGCATTCAGCTGACGCCGGTCGTTGAGTGACGATTCAATCAGGTAGACAGTCATGCTGTGCTGAGCTGGGCTTAGGTGAGTAAAGCCATTTGCCTGCTTTACATGGTGAGTTCGGTCCTTTGTGTTTCCCATTACTAAGGTCTAGCTACATATTTCCATAAAATGTTCCTGTGATTGATTTATAAATTCTAGTTTGTTTGTTGTTTTTTTTTTTTTGTTGTTTTTTGTTTTAATCATATATTATTATCTTATCATGTCAAGTTCATGGACCAATAGTATGAAGCCCATTTAAATGTCTAAATAATGCATTGTTATGTATTTATATATTTCTATTTCACTATTATAGTATATGAAAATATACATACGTTATTATGTAATAAGTTAATCAAATCGATATTGAAGAGATTTCGCATTTTATGATTTTTTGTTTTGTTTGTCTTATTGTGGAGTTGTTTTTTTTTCGGATTTCTGTTACACAATTTAAATATATGCCACAGATTTAGTCTAATCGTGACTTTGGGTTATCTAAAATCTTCGATTCATCATTCTTCCTTGTTCCTCTTACTTTTACTACTTCATTTTAATTTCTTGAGGGTTATTTCCACTTTTTCCCTTCGTTACTAGATACATTTTGTTCAACTCGCTGTTGGGGCTCTCACTGTAACACGACTCACTTTGACTAATTTCTTTACTTGTTTTAGAAATGTACTGTGTGGCACTTGTCGTATCACCATAATATCAGCTTAATTGAAGTTAATAATTAAAAGCTTAGCTTATTGTTATTTGGTAGTCTCCGCAGTTAATTTTATTGTAAGTGACCTATACAATTTAGTTTATCATTTCCACTCTTACTAAACATTTTGTTTACATAATACATCTTTGATAGAATAACCAATTTCCTTGGTGATTGAGCAGCTCATCCTTACTGGATTTTTTGAAAAGACAGATTTGTTTCTCCAAAATTTATCCAAATTGAGTTATTGCCTTGGAATAATTAAATAAATAAATAATTTAGAGGAAAATACGGTGGATCGATTGAGTTGGGTCATGTATCGATCGTTTAATGAATAGCTTGAGAATCGTGGCTTAAAAGAAAAGAAAAAAAGTATACTCATTAGTAAAGGAGGGAGAAAACTAAAGTTTTTTTGTTTGTTTGGGTTGTTTTTTTGTTGTTGTTGTTGTTGTTTTTTTTTTTGGGGGGGGGGTTTGAAAAGAGGGGGGGGGGGTGCTCTCCAGTCAAATTTAAAAAAATGGGTATACTCTCTTA
>JBBPCV010555204.1:0-10163 GCA_037974505.1 Plocamopherus tilesii
AATAATGATGATGATGATGATGATGATGATGATGATGATGATAATGATGATGATGATGATGATGATGATGATGATGACGTGGGTTATGATGATAATGATGATGATGATGATAATGATGATGATGATGATGATAATGATGACGAGGGTGATGATGATAATGATGATGATGATGATGATGATGATGATGATGATGATGATTGCTTGTTGTTGTTATGCTTTGTTTTGTTTTGTTTTTGCCTTGATATCAATTTGTGTACATATCTTATTTTCGGTATATTTCGTGAGATAAAAGATAATTCTGTGCATTTGTTGGTGTCTGGAGTTTAGGTGAGAGGATTGTTTGTCTTGTTGTTTTGGAGTCAATTTATTCACTTATTCAATGTGTCTTTAAAAACTTATTAATTTCAGATATGATTTGCTTTGTCTGGAGGGCTTAGCAAGAGGACTTTTAGTTTTCCTGGAAAAGTGAGTACTATATATAGCCTTACATCATTAATGGTAAAACTAACACTTGAAGATTTTTGTTTTATTTTGGTACCCATTTCCCATCTACCACTTTAACTGTGTTGAGAACCCTGTCTGCGTTCGGTCCTGAAAAGAGCATCATGACTGAAATACAAACATGGGAAGGTCTATGGATCAAGCAATACTGACAAGCAGGTGATCGGCCCACTGTGCCAACTCTTGAATAACTTGCTTAGAAAATACATTTGGGGTATCTCTCAGTAAAATCTAAGCCAAAGAAATTTTGCTGTTGCCTTTGTGGTAAACACTCTTCTTCATCTTCAAACGAGCAGCATTGCTATCCAGACACACTTGAAAATATGTTTTCAAAATAAAATAGATGATCATAACATATACATCCGAGCCCGGTTTATCAAAAACTGAAAAAAACTAAAAGAAAATTTCTGGTTTTAATTGTAAACGAAGTTTACAATCAATGGGCTTTTGTTAAAATGAAAATAAATGGACAACATACCAGTCAAATCAACAGGACCAATTATAATTCACTTTCTGAATATCACTGATATCTCACAAACTGTCCCATGCTGCCTTCGGTGACCAAGTCGACTGAAGGAAGAAGTATCAATAAGTCAAGAGTTTTTATATGAAAAATCAGTGGTTGTTTGACACAGGTGTCTTATAACCATGTCAAAAAAAGATTTGCTTCGTATCATAAGTTGAAAACAGGCATGTATATTGTACAAGACATTATTATTATTATTATTAAAAAAGCTCACACAAGAAATAAATTCTAGTCTTTTTAGACTGTGAGAGTCTTGAAAATAGAGACATTAAAGGTTATAAATCAAAGTGAGATTGTGCTTCCTTTCAAATTACATATTTTAGTACATTTGTAATTCAAAGCTTGTTAACTACCGTAAATTAAATTAATTTCTGCTAATATGAGGCCCCATTAATTCACATTATCGATGTATCCCATGAAATTTGGATAATAAGCAGATTTACTTGCACTTGTACATGGTTAATTGTTTGTTCCTCTTCATATATTTTACTCTAGTATTTTTTAATTTGTATTTTAGTGATGGGCATGTCAATGGTTTCAATCCACCTGTCACTTTATGCTTGTTCATGCGGAACTGAGATCCCATTTGCTCAATGTCATGTCAATGCCTCCTTTTATTACTGATCTGGGGATTACTGTTGTCACATTTCAAGTTTATTTATGTTTTACATTTTTAGTGTGAACATTTTCTATCTACTTGCACATGATTCTAAATTGACTAATTTAAATTTAACATTAATTTTAGCGCTGAATATATATATATCTATAGCATCTTTATTGATCCAAATGGAAAATTGTTTTTACAGTGACATACATAGATTACAACATAACACATGCATAGATTACAACATAACACATGCATATGACAAAGCAATACAGTTTTTACATAAATAATACAATTAACCCTTACCAACTGCCTTTGCAGGTAGCCACAATGCTGCACTCTGGTAACCCCTAGTTTTGTCGTAGATTATTTACAATAAACAGAAATTATTTGAATTCCACTTATTGTCAGCAAAGCTTCATGAAACGTTTACGCTTTTCACTAATAATCATCTTTTCTACGTTTAGGGAGAAGCCCCCACATTTCAAGAAATTGCAGCCGAAAAATGGTTCCATGCAGAGACTGGTGGTTCAGCCGTCGGTGAGTTTTTATTAGTAAGAAATTTTCTCCACTCCTAGCACCAGGCAGTTTGGAATGGACGGGAACTCCAAGCCGTGATACAGCTTGTCATTCCTCCTTGGACAGGTCACCAAAGACCATCTTCCACTGCTCTCTGGTCTACGTGAAGCACACTCTCTTCTGATAGCCCAGATGGCAACATCTCGATGCCATGGCAGAATAAAACTAATTGCTTGTCGAGACCAGTGAAATAAATGTTAATTTGTTATTATTACATTATAATAATGTTGATGATTATGCACGGGTTATTTGAGCAGTTTATGCTAGCTTTTAAATTTCCAACCAATTTGCACATCATATATTCCTATTGCCAAGGAGGAACAAAAAAGCAATTTAGACAAAATATCTATTCTTACTCCCCTTAGTCAAAAATCATAATTCCTAATGACAAGAGATAATGATACAAAATGTTCATGACATTGTACAGAATTTTAGCTGCTTGCCCATGAATCATCATTTACCTCACCTCCAAATGGAACATCAGTCTTGTTGATTGATGTCAACATCTTCATTACATTAAATGGCCAAAGTTAAACATCCAATAAAAAAGGATCAAAACTTTGTCAATATGACAATTTTGGGCCAAGAAAAAACTTAGAGAAGCAAAAGTAAGTTACAAGTAAAGGGAAATTACTCTCAATATTAATTAACCTTGCATTTTTCAGCAACACAATATTGCTTGGTACTGGAATGGTTTCTTCTATAGCTGAACAAGACAATGGGAACACATACTGCATGGTCAAAACCTTCCGAAAAGTGCTTTAAAAAGAAAAGAAAAATGTTGAAATTTTGACAGTGCATGCCAAATAAATAAGTGACAAGTCTGTCAGTTTTAGTGCAATGTGAATGGACATCTTGTCTCTCCTTTTGCAGTTATTATACAGACCTATGTAATCTACTTCATCTAGATCTTTCAAGCAGTTTAAATTAATGGTCATTGTAATTTTCATAGATTAGTGCATATATATTAATGTTTTAAATACTTCATTTATTTATTTCTTTGTGGGATGGATTCTCTAACCTTTCTATCTTTCTGTAAAGGCTTAAACTGTCCTTCAATGTGACTGTGATCTTGGTATGACTTTAATGAATGATCCTTGAAATGACAAATTATGATTTTATTTACCCCCAAACCCCCACCCCCAAATTCAGACTGCCCTGGTTAGGCCTCATGCTGTGGCGGCTGTGCTCAGGAACATCACTTTCAATGAGGTAGGTTTGCTATTACCCTTGGTCCACTGATCTTGTTTTCCTTAGGAGAAAGTAAAAGTAATTTTTATATGTGTCGCTGCAGCTCTCCAACATTTCACATTTTAAACAACACCATGTTATACACCATGAAAGGAAAAATGGGGGCAGAGAAAAAGAAATTCAAAAGTGCATAGGAAAAGTAAGATGGCATTATGGCATTACTAAATCTTTTGGTGTTTGTTTTTTGTTTTGTTTGTTTGTGTATGTGTGTATGTGTATTGGGGTTTGTTTGTTGTTGCTGTTTTTGTTTTTTGTTTTTTAAGTTTTACCTATTTATTTAAAGAAAGGAAAACACTATTAATTTCCATAAATTCTATTGGTAGGTTCTGCATTGTTCTTGATCCCTTAATATTTGGCTTATGGAATGATGAGGTCATGACATCAAATAATTTTAACTTGTGTATGCCCATGTGTTGTCTTCCCTTATGAAAGTAGCCCTGGTGATAATTCCTTTGTTGTCTCTGTCCAATCACACTCTTCCTGCTGTTGTAACATTGCTCACGTCTCTTTCGATATCATCACTCTACCATCTCTTTGGTCTTCCTGCAGCTATCCCATTAAGTATCTTTTTCCTTGAAAGAATGTTTTCCTCAAATAGGATGTCTTTTTATACAGCTAAATACTTCTGTTAAGTTTATATATATATACAATAACAAAGAATAAAATATGTTTCATTATGTGTGGATTCTTTCAGTCTCCTTCAAAATCTCATAACTACTCTGTCAATTTCACATCAGCTTTAGACAGTTCACAGTGAAGAATACAGCTGTGCCCATACAATACTGAAAAGAGACAGGTTTTCTCCATGTTATTTCATTCTTTTTCCATTTCTCCCACAGAGCCGCTACAATAGTTTCATTGATCTGCAGGATAAACTGCATCAAAACTTGTGCAGGTGAGGACATTTGGTTTCTGCCTTCTTTTTCCACCACTTTTTTAAAAACTTTGTAGTAATGAATGGGAAAAATAAGGTCTTAGGCATTCCTTTGTTTGATTGCAGGGGTGAAGGATCTAGCCGCATATATTGGGATCTAGTCGCATATTGTCCTTGTTAAGAGCTGAAGACTCTTGTAGTCAACTCTCATTATTGGAATGGAATAGAATGAATTTCATCTCTACTTTTGATTTTTAATCAATCTTTTTCGAATCTGTAAATTTCCAGACTAAAGTCAGATTTGTGAAATAACCCCCCTTGTTCTGTGTTATTACTGACAACTAACGGTCCAATTTTACCAGCAGCTCAGTTGGTAGTTTTTTGTTTTCTATTGCCTATAGATCTGGAACTTGGACTTACGCTGGTAGTCATAGCCTAGCTTTACGTTTCACTCATCATTCTGCTGTATGTTCTAGCGTTATGTAATCTGAAACTCCTTACATACAGGAAATGGATACAGGCCTACGCCGAGGTTAAGATCTAATGTTTAAAGAGAAAATTATTTGAATAACAAGTGCTTATGTTTTACTGGGCTTTCAATTGTTTTTGACTGGTCTGGTAATTCATTCACTCAACAGTCACAGAGTCCTATTTTCATAACTCTTCTTTATACTATGTTTGTGTGCGTCTTGAGATAATTTTTCCAACATTAATTGATGTTAGATCTAGATTTACAATCTGTGTTACTCAATTCAGCATTAAAATTTACGAGGGGTTTCATTTAGTTTATGCTTGTCTAATTTTATTTAGGAATATTTGCACTCATCATGAATTTACTCTTTTATTACAGGCGACGTGCATTAGTGGCAATTGGAACTCATGATCTAGACAAAATTGTGGGCCCTTTCAGCTATGAAGCTCTCCCTCCAGCTGACATCAAGTTCAAGCCGTTGGGTCAAACTCAGGAATATACAGCTGTGGAATTGATGGATCTTTACTCGGTTGGTGATGGGTGGAGATAGGGTTGGGGTTAGTGTTGTAGACCCATAATGCTACTTTTCACCTGAATGGTTAAAAAAATACAAATATTGTTCCACTTTGTCAAAAAGGAGATAGGTGTAAACCAGAAAATTATAGACCCGTATATCGAACATCAGTAACTTGTAAACTCCTAGAATGCGCAACCTAATTTGTAACATAATGAATCATTTAGAAAAATTTGATACACTGTACAACATGCAACATTGACTTAGAAAGAAAAAGAGCTGTGAAACGTATAATTAACCGTATGTAATAGCCTTAAATGAAATAAAGACTTATCGAGACAAAAAAGCACCAAAAGCGTAACGTTCAGCCGTGTATATTTAGCACCAGCAGAACGGCCAGTTCAGAACTAATTGCAAGGTGCCTTCATGCTGTCACGACCAATCTGGGAAGAATCAGACAATCAACATAGGTAGATGGGCTTTTTTCCTGCCTTGGCCAAAATCAGAAGGCCTGGATGGTATACAGATTATCTTACTTCGGCCAAAAAATTGGGGGGTGGGGGGGGGGGGGGGGTCTCAGTTTGTCTTACAGGTATTGCTGTCCCATTGATTAATGATATCTTTACTTTATAATTTGTTGTCCTTTCAAAAATTATTCAAATAAAGTTGTGAAAAGAAAAAAAAAATTGATTGTGGATTTTATGTTTTGTTTTTTGTGTCTGTGTGTCTGCAGAAAGAGAGTCACCTGAAGCAGTACCTGCCAATCATCCGTGACAAACCAGTTTATCCCATCATTTACGATCAGAATAGGGACGTTTTGTCAATGCCTCCCATCATCAACGGTAAGAGATTTGTGGCAACCAGTAACAGTAAAATAAGAAATTCAATCTTTCTTCTTTTTTTTTTCTTAGCTAGGGTTCCTCATCACCCGAATAGCTGGGGTTCCTCATCACCCGAATAGCTGGGGTTCCTCATCACCCGAATAGCTGGGGTTCCACATCACCCGAATAGCTGGGGTTCCTCATCACCCGAATAGCTAGGGTTCCTCATCACCCGAATAGCTGGGGTTCCTCATCACCCGATCCATACTACTGTTTCTTTCACACTTTTAGTTTTAGTACCTGTTGAAATCAGAGCTCAGTCTACCTGTTGAAATCAGAGCTCAGTCTATTTTGTTACCTGCAATCGCTGAACGTTTTATTAAACTTTACTTATGGCTTATACGCGTTCCATTTCCCACTTCCTTTCTTATCCATTTTTTGTAGGGGAGCTGTCCAAGATCACACTGGACACCAAGAACGTCTTCATTGAGTGTACAGCCACAGATTTGACAAAGGCGAAAATTGTTCTTGATACCATCGTCACAATGTTCTCCGTTCACTGCAGTGAGCCATTCACGTGAGTTGCATAAGGGTACAGAATGGGACAAGTATTTCCTATTTTCAGCCACCTCATCGTCGTGTTGTTCAAGATACAATTTTATCTTAAATTTCTATCATTTTGGATTATAGGTAGTTGAAAGTTTAATGTAGAAAAGAGGTTCTGTAGCTAAGGCCTTGGAAGTTCCCCATTTGCCCCCAATAATATGTGTAAACATTTTCATAAAGTCCTGCCTTCTCACATTGTTTTTCAAATTGATCAGTGTGAGAGGAAGTACTAAATTCTCTAGCATCTTTATCAATTCTCTTATAGTATTATGTTGCATATAATAGATGCGGAATCAAGAAAACGCCTGGAATCTTTCGAAATGCGGATATACAGAAGATTATTGAAAATACTGTAGACTGCATTAGTAAGAAACGAGGCAGTGTTAATGTGTATTGGAAGAGAGAGAATATTGTTGGGTGCGATCAGACAAAGGCAGAAGTGGTTTTTTGGACACATTTGGAGACGGGAGGTAATTGAAAAGCTGGTAACATCAGGTTTTGTTGAAGGAAAACGAGTTTGTGGAGGACAACTCAGGACATACTTAAAACACTTAAAACAAAACACATCCACCATTGACACCAACACAGGCTACACAAAATGTGCTGAAGACAGAACAACATGGAGAATGGTCAGCAAAGCACCAAAAGAGCCCGCTAACCTGATGATGATACATATGACGCTCAATCACCTCTTGTCTTAGAATAAAAAATACTATCACTCTGCCCCAGTCCTTTGAGTGCTGTATTCTTCATCATCAAGGTCATTTAGATTCTAGCCTTACCTTTCTGTGGTCTAAATCGTAGAAGTCGATATACATGTAGCCTCCTCTTATGTATCAGTCCTTTTAACTGTAACTTTTCATTGCCTTAAGTTCAGGCTGTACTCAAACGATTATGATATTTATTGGCTGGGCTTTTCCTTTATTGATTTGCTCTTAAACTATGCAGCTGGTAGGGCCAAAATAAAGAAATTAAAAGGGGAACACAAGAGATTGATTGTAATTTCCGAGAATTCAAGTTTTCTCTGTTTGAGATATCTGTGCTGAAATGAATGATCTTTTGTGAAATTAGGCAGGTGGGTATTGACTATTTGTACATCTTAAAAGTGGTTTTTGGTGGATGTCAGTTGTGGGTGCACAGATTTGTATTTTCACTTGTGTGTGTATGTATATGTGTCTGATTGCAGGATGGAATCCGTGGAGGTTGTCCAGCCAGATGGAACCATAACTATTTACCCTGTGAGTTTTTTTTTGTTTTTTTTTTAAGTGTTTATGTAAGTTGTAAGTGTGTATGTAGGGACAAAAAACACATTGGACTGCTCAATATGAATAAAGAAGGAAAAAAAAAGAATCCAAATATTAAAAGGAACAAAACAAAGTTTATGTACTGTCATTACTTTAAAGGCAAAACAAGTTTTGTTACTAATTATTTGTTTTGTCTTTATGAAACTAAACTTTATAAAATTTGTTTTGTTGCTATTAATATTTGATATTGTTCTTTCCTCAAATGTTGTGTTTAGTATAATAGCCTATATATTGTGTTATAGTTGTAGTTTGTCTAAATGGCTTTTTGAAACATGATGGCTTGGAGCTACAGGTAACAGATGCTGCTATATATATGTTATTTTGTAGCAATCTTTTAAAGGATTGTCTTGTACTGGATTTGTTTTTATTTGGTGCAGATTTTCCATAATGGTGGCACTATTTATTTCCATATCTCAACTAATTCACTTTTATGAATAATGAACATTTTTAAATGTTGACAGATGATAATGTGACACTCATATTATTATTGGAATATTGTTGTTATTATTATTATTATTATTATTATTATTATTATTATTATTATTATTATTGTTGTTGTTATATTATTATTGTAGTGGTAGTTATATTATTATTATTGTTGTTGTTGTTATTATTATTATTATTATTATTATTATTGTAGTAGTAATAGTAGTGGTATTATTATTATTATTATCATTATTATTATGTATAGCATCATACAATGATTCATGCTAATCATTTAATTTGCCTTTTGTAGGAATTGGCATACAGAAACGAAACAGTAACAGCAGATTTGATCAGTAAGCAGATTGGGGCACCGTAAGTTTATTTTTTGTATGATTTTGTGTTGGTGTTGTTGTTTTTACTTTTCAGTTGCTTTTGGGTTTGGTTTTTTTCTTTTTTTTTTTTTTTTTGTGTTTTTTGTTGTTCTTGTTACTGATTGTTTGTTTTGGGGTCTTTTGTGTGTGTATATGGGGAGGGGGGAGGGGGGGGGGGTTGTTCTCTGGAAAAGGATTTGTATGGTTTATTTTATTTTTGTTTTGATTGTTATTTTTAGTGAAGTTTTACCAGCCCAAAGGAGAACGACTTATCTGCTTTACTTAAAGACTTGGGCAAATTCCCTTAGAATCATTTTCTTTAAGAGGTAGTTGACTTGGCACACATTCTGTATGCAGTCCAGTCTAAGCAAGTTTTCCTTCTACATTTACTGTCTTCTGACCTTCCCCTAGTTCTTTCTATCTGTACTTTTCCTTCTGTCAACGTTTTCTTTTCTTGACTGTTGTGCCTTTTAATATGGCTGAAGTGACATTAGCTTTTGTTTCCTCATTTGTTTTATTACCTGGCAATGTAATTTGTCTCTTACACTGTACTTTATAAAGCTTATAAAAAAAATGTTATAATCTTCATCATCTTAACGGCATGTTCAGAATGCTATTAAACATCTTTTTCTCCTTTTCCCTTGCATTTCCTCCACAAGATAACATTAGTTTGTACATCATGAGTGTGTTCTATCCTTTTACTTTTTCATTTCCCAATTTTTTGTCAGGATTCCAGCGAAAGAAATGGCCAGGCTGCTTAGCAAAATGTACCTCCAAAGTGAGGTTCTGCCTGACGGAAACAGCCTCAGTGTGGAGATACCGCCCACTCGGTCTGATATCCTTTCGGTGACACCACAAGATTTTTTTTTTTTTCTGCTTGCTGTGGATGAGCAGGCTGCGTGTTTTCTTTTCTTTCTTTTATTTTTCCTTTTTTTTTTTTTTTTTTTAATTGTCATAGTTGTGATGGGAGATGGGGTAGGGTGTTAGAAATGCACATTTTTAAAACAGTTTTAGGATGTGAGAGTACTTTCTGATCTTTTTTATTTTCTTCTTAAACCATCTTGAATGTTTTGTCTTTTTGATGGTTTTCTTTTCTTTTTGTTTGTTTGTTTTGCTTTTTATTTCTTTCAATTTCAGTATTTAATTGGGAGTGTTTGACTGAATTTTGTTTGCTGTTTTTGTTTTTTGAGGTTTTTTTTGTGTTGTTTTTGGGTCGGTTTTTTTTTGCATGGTTAACAGTTATTTTATGGGGTTTTTTTTCTGGGCGCGGGGAGGGGGGGGGGGGGGGTGTTGTTTTTTTTCTTTTTTTTTTCC
>JBBPCV010555204.1:10173-22474 GCA_037974505.1 Plocamopherus tilesii
GTTGTTTACTTTAGCTTGGTTGTTTTGGTTTTGGGTTTTTATTTTGGGGGGGAAGGGGGGGTGGGGGGGGGGGGGGGGATTGATTTATTGCCTTTTTTGTTTGTTTGTTTGTTTTTTTTTGGGGGGGGAGATTTGGGGTGTGGGGGGGGGGGGTGTTGTTTTTTTTCCTTTTTTTTTTCATGAGGATGGACCATAACAGTAAGTTTTAATACTTTGCAAAAGATTGTCCATATTAAAAGTTCTTCTCTTACCTAGCATTGTAGTGAAAGGAATGAGTTAAACTTGAAGGAAAGATCTAAGTGAACTTTTGGCGAAAAGCAGAAATATTCCTTAACCGGCAGCACATATTCTTCATCAGCGTGATATAATGGAAGATGTGGCCATTGCCTACGGGTTTAACAACATTCAGAAGACTGTGCCAAACACCAACTGCATAGCAGATCAGGTGAACTTTTACAGTTTTTTATTGATGGGTTGTTGGGGGTTTATTTTGTTGTATTTTTTTGTTTCTTTATCTATATTTCTGCCAAGCCACCTCTCTTTGTGAGCAGTTGACCCCAAATTCAGTGGTGGGCAGTGATATAACAAGACCCGACCAGTCGCTTGTGGAGCTGAGGAAAAGACTTAAACACGACCTCAGCATATCTTGTCATGGACTTTCTCACCTTATGCTGACTTATTTTCCACTTTTTTCCCTTGCCCACCATAATTATTTGGCGGAGTTTAATCACTTACTGGCAGAGATGGGCCAGCCCCTTAATTGAACATGTTGGAGTTTTTAGGGTTAAAAAAATGTTGTTTATTTATTTATTTATTCATGTAGAATCATGCAGTTTTATATAGTGATAAAGGATGGTAAGGATTGTACGATGCAAACAGAATTTTTGGAATATATTCAATAGCTCTGATTTTATGTGTCTCTAAAAATTCATGTCGTTTTGCAAAATAAAACTTTTTTTTTCAATGCATGTATCAGAGCCTAAAATTTGATAGCTATCAAGGATTTCAAAAATATGAGATTGATTGGCTCTCTTGGATCATAGATGCGTTAACTGTCAGTGACAGTGACAAAGGAAATGATAGTACCTCACTAGCATATGTTTCACCTAATAAAAGAGCGATTTATCTAAGGGGACTTACTCTAAAATTCCAGACAGGGTGGTAGGGGGGCTAGTCTTTCTCTATGAAACTGTCAGAGCCAACAGTTTGTCTGTTTCTATGGGAAACAAATCGACCCCTGTCAGCTTCAGCACTGTGCGGGCACTGATCACAATTGTGTCGGTCGTGGCAGTCAGTGAGTTAACAATGTAGCATATTGCTAACAGTCGGTGAATATATATCCGACAGTCCCAAACTGTTTTAAGACTAAGATCTAGTCAAGCTTTACCTTAAATGAGGTGTTTTTTTGGGGTTTTTTTGTTTTTTTTGTTGTTTTTTTACCAAAAACACCAGCATACCCACTTCTGCAGTATTTCTCCCATAAATCTGATTTCATGAGATTGCTTGTTAAATCCAGGGTTCGTTGTACTGGAGAGGCTTCCAAAAACACGTTTCTCTCCATGCTTTTTTCCTTTCACTGCACCTGGGAGTTAAAAGGTCTCCAAACCTATATATTAAAGCTTTACATTTACAAAAATAGTTAAGATTTACATTTAACAGACCTTGAATTTAGCATAATTTAATCATAATCTCCCCCCACACAATGTTATAATTAAAGGCGGAAGACAAAGACGACATTATTTTGTTATTATTGTCATTATCATCTTTTTGACAGTTTCCCCTCAATAAGCTGTCAGACCTTCTTAGGAGGGAAGTGGCGTCCTGTGGTTTCACAGAGGTTTTAACTTTTGCCTTGGTAAGTTTGGCAGTATACAGTATACACAGTATAGTATACAGTATATACTATACACAGTATAGTATACAGTATACCCTAGTTAAACAGTTGGCTTATCCACGATGTCCCGCATTTATGCTTGACAAAAGTTTCATGATGCACACCATGTATTTAGAACGCTGTAGGCCCTGTAAATGTTCAAGGAGCAGCATCCATTTTACAGGCCCAGGTCTGGGTAAACTGGCTAGATTTTCTGTTGCATTTAGTTGGCAGATGCTCATTTGACTACCTAGTAAGTTGGGGGTGATAAAATATATTATAATATGACATTATAATTGGTTTCTTTACCAATTTTTTTTAAGGAAAATTGGAAATAGATCTTGATCTCAATGTTGGTTCCCGTTCAACGAACGGGGGATCATGCTTGTAAAAATATTACACGTTGATGAGAGGTTTACCCATACACTCAGCTTGAGGCCTGTGGGATTCAGATGGTGGAGATCCTTGGTGGAGATCCTTTTTTTCATGTCCGTAGTTTCTGTTAGTGTAAAATATATATTTGAAAAGTCATTATTGGGTTAATGTTGAATGAGGCCAGTCAATTGCAAATCCTGGAGTGAAATGCTAGGTGGTCATGTGTCAGCAATAGTATAGTGGTTAAGATATTATTCGATGTGTATGTTTGTGTTGGTGTTGCTGTTATTGTTAATTTTTGGTTCTTAAAAATAAAAAAAGAATGTGAATGGACAATTTGTTCTTAAAATTATACATATATATATATGCTACTAATATAGATATGTATTTACAATAATCATGATTTTTTCATTAAGAGTATTTCAGTTTTTTCATTGTCCTGGAAAAAAAAAAGCTAAAATGGACTTAAGCGCAATACTTGAGACACCGGCAATCTATATTATGTATACACATATATATTCATTTCTATTTTTAAATCTCAAATCTCAGTTTCCATTAAAGATTTTGGGACAGAAGATAGAAAAAGAGTACTAAACATATATGTATGTAGAGCCCTTAAAAAGCTTCCTAGCCCTACCATCGTTGATCAGTTTGTTTGTTCTTGTTTTCTATTCAGTGTTCTCGGAGTGATGTAGCAGACAAACTGGGCAAGGATATCACCACATCGAATGCCGTTCATATAGCAAACCCGAAGACAGCAGAATTTCAGGTATTGATTGATATACGAGTGGAATCGCATCAGTAAACCCCAGTCTAGATCAGTGATCCGCTAGGGCTTCTATTACTACCACAACCATCTCTGTTGGATGCTAACAGATATAAACAAACAGATACCTGTGTGGTGTATTGAGTAAACCAAAAGTTTTGGGCTGCAAGATAAAAACCATCCTAATCAGATTTCTGGTCTTCTTTGACTTCTTGTAGATTGTTGATGCTGCCTGACAAATAAAAACTATAGGTCTGGGTTTTCTTAATGTAGCTTTTTCCCATATTTAGCATCTCCTTACTGTATTCTATCATGTGATAGCCACACGGCGTGATTGACCATTTGAATGTTTAGAAATGTAGCGTGTTATTAAATACACTTTAGTCCACCCCTGTCTTGGTTTGGTGACATAAGTTCTTACAGTACATCGTTATTGGGGAATAAAGGGTGAAACAGACTTCAATGTTTCTCAATTGGACATCGACATTGACGATATTTTACTGCCATGCGACTTGAACGCTCAGGCTGGCAAGCATGTCAATTGATGCGCTGACAGTGAATGGTGGGCCCGCAGTGGCATTTACTTCAATTGAAGCGCTCGATAAATGTTCGATTTTACTTTAAGTATCTCAACATATACTTCAAGCATTGACTCTTTTTTAAAATTTCTTTCTGTATGACTCTATGACTAAAATGCTGGTTGGTTTTCCAGCATAAAAATTGCCACTTGAAGCGTTAGATGGCACATTCCTGTTTTGTTTGAGGCTTTTTATGAGTTTTTCTATACCCAATACTAAATGATTCAGGCAACAATACCAGAAGACAAACAGCATGGACGGGCTCAAGGTGACGATGAAATGCAGCGTGTCACTCCCCCATCCACCTTCACACCAAATTGAATATGAATGGACTGAAAAAATGGGGAACTCACAGATAAACCATACAAGTTGTAAAGTTAAATACAATCGTATTGGGCAAAGTTGGGCAATAGGGGTGAATTTTCTTTCCCAAGAGAAAAAAAAACAGATGCCAAAGGGGGACACGAACCCATTATCCCACAGGTTACAGTGCAATGCCTCTACTGCTCAGCCACCTGGTCATGTAGGTTGATACCAATTTTATTTTCATGGCATCATAAGAACTAAAGTTTGAGGTAATTTAGTATGCTTCCTCATTTTTTGTTCAATTTGCCAGTTCGGGCCCGCCCAAGATGAAAATACAAAATGCACTACTAGCCCAAGGGTCAATTTGATGACCGTGTAATTTAATTGCTCTCCCTTCCTCAGATTGCTAGAACCACACTCATACCAGGAGTCCTCAAGACGGTTTTCCACAACAAAGGGATGCCCTTGCCCTTGAAGCTGTTTGAGATTTCAGACGTCATCTACCAGGACCCATCCAAGGACGTTGGTGCCCGCAATGAGCGCCGGCTGTGTGCCATCAACTACAATCGCTCCTCGGACTTTGAGGTGGTCCACGGCTTGTTGGATCGTGTGATGCAAATGCTGGAGGTTCCGTTTGGGGGGCCTGATGGCTACAGCATCGAGGCCAAGGACGGTGAGTGTACAGTTTCATTCATGTAATAATAGATTGTGACATGCCGGCATGGTTCTTGGCAAATGTTTGCGCTGGCTATTCTCAGATGTGGACCATAACAATAACAATAAGGAAATATACAGTGCAACCTATCTATAATGACATCGTCATGACCAGAAAAATATGTCGTTATACAGAAATGTCGCTATAGTGAGAGATAAGCATTTTCCCTCTGTGTTCACCCGGGCTTTGGGTCGGTATGCGTACAATTGTATGTACAGTGTACACTGGATATATCGACTTACAAGGTTCCAGATGATTTATGTTGATATAAGAGAAACCGTCATAATGGTGGACACACACACACGAACAGGTATGGCGTGTATATTGAATTCTTCTAGTGAAGTCCCAGTACTAGATCTAGCGTCATTGTATTGATGCTGTACCGTGTGTGTGTGGAGGGGAGGGGAGAGGCGTTTGGCATCCAACGAGGTGTTAGCCATTTAGGAGTGGGGAGGGAGGGGGTGGTGGGAAGGTCGTTCTATTGATATTACATATTCTTTACTACTAACTGTCTTCCCATGAGACATTAGCCGTTAAGAGGTGGCCGGTGGTGGATAGTGGTGGTGGAAATGGAAATGAGAAGAGTCTGTCCGCATCACTTACTCCATCTAGAAATAGAAGTGGCATGTGTGGAGTCTCTTGTGTCAATTTCATGCTGCTGACTACCACCATATCAATGTTGTTATACACAAGTTTTTATTTTACTAAAATTATGTCGTTATAGTGAGGTTTTTACTACTAATGATATATAAGTAATATAAGGAAAAAATCGGGACCATGTTGCTATATAAAGAATGTCGTTAAATCCAATGTTGTTATAGAAAGGTTGCACTGATTTAAGATTTAAGAGTATAATGTTTGATTGAGTGGGGTTTTTTTAACAACTATTTTATTTAACTTCACATTCAGATACTGAAACAGGCTTTCATTTTTGAGAGGGGCTTTTTTTTTTTTTTTTATCACAGTCAGTTTTCTGCAATGAAGTAATCTGAGATCAGTGTTAGTGGATATTGTAAATTTCAAGGACCAGGATTTGTGTTTACTGACCACTGTAAATTTAATGTACACATTGGTCATGCCAATGCTAAAGTAAAGCACATCAACATGTTTGCCGTACCATTGCAGATGCCACCTTCTTCCCAGGCCGGTGTGCAGAAATTGTGGCCAGAGGACAGGTGATAGGCACCCTGGGCGTCCTTCACCCCGATGTCATCAGCAACTTTGATCTTAACATGCCATGCTCAGCCTTGGAAATCACCCTGGAACCATTTTTATAGAGATTAATCAACATATCCGTGTCTGTGTTTGTTGCCTCTGTCCACGCTTAGCCTTTTAATCTTATTGTTCACGGTTTGAATGGCGTGTGATTGACAGTGCAGTGCTCTCCACTATGGTAGGAGTAATGACATTGAGTCAGTTATAAGTTTATAAGCAGAGGGCCTATGGTTTTTGTGACTTTTTCTTGTTTTGTTTTCTTTTCATGTTCATGGGGAGGGAGGGGAGTGGGGAGAGGGGGGACCGGTGTTAAGGCTCTTTGCCAACTCCTGAAAAAGAAAGATATGCTTTTCTCCTCAACCCTTGTTTGGTGCCATCAGAGCCATCAGCCATCGTTGTTGTACTTTGCCTCCCAACTGATCCAGAACAGGCTCTTGTTGTTGTTGTTGTTGTTGTTGTTGTTATGATGTCAGACCTTGTTTAAGCAAGAATGCCTTTGCTGTAGACTAAACAAGTGTTGTTATAAATGGCAAGCACTGCATTTGGTTGACATTTTTAAAGTGTGTTTGGTAAGACTGGGTGACAGTGACACTTTATCATTATTTGTTTTCATTCTTTCTTTTCTTTCACCTAAGAATAATTTATTGGACTGTTTAGTGTTTAGACTGGATCTCTGGATGGGTTTGCTTCTTTTTTCATTCATTGACTCTCTCAATCGATCAATCATTCTCCTAGTGGCTCAAACAATCAGTCAATCATTCTCACTCAAACGGCTGTCAACCTTTGCCAAGGTGCAGACTGACAGCTAACAGCCGTGGACCAGCGGATTGTAATAAATAGAAATGCACCAGCAGCCGTGGACCAACGAATTGTAATAAATAGAAATACACACTCAATGTAGAATTCCACCGTCTTGATGAGAAAACAACTCAGACATAAAGTCAAGGGGGGCAAATTGAAAGAAACATTTTGTTATCACATTTTTCTAGGCAAATTCCAACTGGTATATCAATACATGAGATTTTTCATGGCTTGTTCTTTTGTTATGGAAAGGTGTGAATGCAGGATCAGCATGCCTAAAGTGAAGAGAGAAAAAAGTCAGACTGTTAACTCCCTTAGGTCTAATGCTGCAAATGTGGCAAGCTTGACCAGTTGCCAGTGACGGATACCGCAGGCCCTGCGACATCAACCTTTGCAATCCTCTAAACCCCGTAGTTTTCCACAAAAGCTGTGACAAAAGCCATGAAATGTTTCGTTCTCTATTGCTTGGCAATTGACTGGACTGGTGTCAGTAGCTGCTTGGCTGGAATCGATTGTTTTGTAGGAATTTTTTCCGCAAGACTGATCAAGCTGTATTACTAAGCGAGCCCTTCACACGCAAATCCTGGCTATTTTGTACACCGCACAATCATGGCAGCTCTTTGTCGAGGTGTTTTCGAAGTTTTTCATAAATCTAATGATGATTTTATAATTCTCAAACAAGGGTTGTTTGTTTGTTGTTTGTTTTGTTTTGTTTTGTTGTTTTTTTTTTTGGGGGGGGGGGGGGGGGGGGGGAGGAAACATGTGAAAGAATGATGCATGCAAAAAAAAAATTCTGCAATTGCTAAAATTTGACCTTTTTTAAACAAATATTGCAGATATTCTAATGATGTTTATTTTAATTGAAATTATGTTGTTTGTTACATCAGCTGATTAAGTTTTATTGGTGTAGGCCTATATGTAAACATTATTTTAGTTGTGATACTTGAAAATTACCCCAAAATGTGAAGACTCTTCTAACGGTTGTAAATCTAAAAATAACCCAGACCTGAGTGGGTTATGTCATGACCTGTTGATCAAGTATTTGCCAGGCAGACCCCCATCTGGCAGTGATGCCAGACAGCCAGCGGGTGCCTTGGGCAGTAACTGAGTGCTGTGGTTGTGTGGAAAGGCCAATGTATTTCATGTGTATGACCATTTCTGTGGTTCACCATTGTCTGCTAAGGAAGAACCAAAGCTCTGCGTGTAATCTTTAGCTCATCTTTTACTGATTCTTTTATCCTACTAATTGTCTAAGTTGCTCAAGGAGCCATGAGACCTCTGCAGACAATGGACAATGTGAACATCGGTTTCAATCAACTAAAACAATTTGAAAGCTGGGCTGTGTTTGATTAGACTGCACTCAAGTTTCAATGAAAATTGAAGGGACAATGTTCATACACACACAAATTAGAATCCTCTCTTTTTGTGTTTAATTCTTATACTTATGTTTATGTACGGTACATGGCGTCAGTACAATTTTTTTCCTTCATCAGTTGATATTTCATGAAAGTATGTTATATAAAGAATGCATGAATTTCCATTAAACCTTATGGTGATATTTAATAATTATATTCATGATGTTGCATTGTTCATTGCTTTTTTCCAATCTAACCATTTTACTACGTTTTTGGTGGGTTTTTTCGTACATGTGCTCGATCCATTTGTACAACTTTGCATTCTTCGTTGATTCAAACTGATATAATATATTAATCATTCTTTGAACATTTTTACGTGTTTTGTTTTGTAAAGTTTTGATGCATGTTGTTATCTAAGTATCTTGACATTTTAACCACGGATTATTTTAAGAACAAAATTTTTACCAAAATTTTAGTATTAGAAGTTATATTAATTTTAGAGCAACAATCATCGTTAAACTAGATTTTTATTCACCCAATTCTCCTTTAGGTGATTTCTCAAATGCTCCCAAGTTGTAAACAATGGTTTTTAAACAATGCAGCTGGCCCCTATCATTTTAAAGTCTCTGATCATTTTATATTGAACAGGCAAAAATTCTATATTGTCTCAAACCCAACACGCTAAATGGAACCGAATAATGATGACAAGAGGAGGACTTTCAGCCAAAAATTAACAACAAAATTCAGAATAGGAAATCTGGAACACGAGGACAATGAAGAACAAAAAACTAGATACAGTAATAAAAGAAGTCAATGAAAACAATATAGCTATATGTATAGATTAGGATTAAATGAACATAGATGGGCAGAAGATCATTGTAATATGGACGGGGGCTGAAAATTCTGTTTCTCTTGGAATGAAAATTGGGACAAGTCGCTGTAGGGATCTGGGTCAACAAAAACATGACAGAAGCTCTCCTGGGATACAAAACAGTTAATGGACGCCACTCTCAAAGGGCCTACTAAGAACTTTAAAATATTCAAATATTTGCCCCAACATCCAAAGCGCCAAAAGAAACAAATGAAAAATTTATGCAG
Organism: Plocamopherus tilesii; assembly: GCA_037974505.1. NCBI lineage: Eukaryota > Metazoa > Mollusca > Gastropoda > Nudibranchia > Polyceridae > Plocamopherus > Plocamopherus tilesii. The sequence continues at coordinate 19,256 of JBBPCV010555204.1, forward strand.
AGCTACAAAAAGAAATTGTTGATTCAATAAAAAAAGAAATAATTTTGGAATATGTAAAGGGTGATTCTAAATATTTTAATGCAAAAGTAGGAAGTAGCAAAAATACAGAAGAAGGGGGCATTGTTGGAAATATGCTTACGGACAAAGAAACAAAAATGGCGAGGAATTGGTTGACTTTGTCATCGGTAAACACAATACACTTGGTATAATCAATACAATGTTCACAATCAACCAAAGAAGACTCTTGGACAGAACCAATTGGGAAAAAGAAACACCAAATACGGTATATAAGAGTACAAAAAGAACACTACAAACTAATACATGTAAAATTATAGGGATAAGAACATTACCAAAGCAGATTGCGGGACTGATCACCAATTTCTCATTACGGAAATGAAATTCAATATCAAAAGTAAAGGAAAATGCAAACCACTTCTGAGTTTAGATGTAAAGGATATAAATGAAAACTATACCATTGCAATTGCAATTAAAAAAAAAAAACGGATTGCAGAAGTCGCCAAGACATGTGGAGAATGCCAACCAGAAGAATTGGCTAACACTAACACTAACAGTATAAAAATACCTTTATAGAAGAGGCCTTAAAACATCTAAATAAGAAGCACATAAGAAAGCAACCATGGAGAAGCAGCGAAACACTATCCAAGACAGATGAAAGAAAGAAATGGGGAAAATAAGCATAAACAACTGCATAAAGAGATCAAACAGTTGCAAAAGATTTTTAAAAAAACCCACAATTTTAAATTCCTTTTAAAATTTAAATTCCTCAAAATGTATAAAAATAGAGAAATTTATAGAAGATAAGAGCAGGGAAATGTACGAAGAAATAAAAAAGCTGACGAAAGCAAACTAATCAGACCTAAACGTTATCAAAGATGAACAAGGCAAATCAATCACTGAAGAGAATGGAACAGCAAAACGATGGTGGAATGTTGCAGCAAAATGTACAAAGCAGATGAAAACACGGAGGATAGCACGCAAACAGCACGCAATCCAGAAGAGGCAGATCTACCACTTAATTAAGTCTGAAATCGAACTAGCTATCAACTCCATCAAAAGAAACAAAAGCTTTGAATGAATGATTGTGACCAATTGTATGCGGAGACGATACAATTACAGGGGGGGGGGGGGTGGGGGGAGAGAAGCCATAGAGATGTCTACCACGCACGGTGACTGATATCCACAATTTGGCAGACGGAACAATGGCCCGTTGGTTGGAAAACGTCAATGTTCGCCCCTCCCCTCTTCCCAAAACAGGCGATCCCAAAGAATGTTCAAAGTGTAGAGCAATGGCGCTTATTTCGCATGCCAGCAAAATACTTCTCAACATAATCACGAACAGACTAAACCTAAACAATAAAGCAAGAGATTTCTATAACGCAGGGCAAGCTGGTTTCAGGAAAAGTCGAGGAACAATAGACCAAGGCAAGCTGGTTTCAGGAAAAGTCGAGGAACAATAGACCATCGCAAGCTGGTTTCAGGAAAAGTCGAGGAACAATAGACCATCTACATGTATAAAACTTATTAACATTAATCCAACTCACAATGATATACATGTACAATGCCTATTGTCAGTATTGTTGGGAAAATGACCGTGCTCTTGTCTAAAGTGAGGTCAAGCTACCGTGCACTTAATGATAGCTATAGGGTTTTGTCAAGTGAAAAGTCGGTCAGTGCAGAAACGCGTGCACTAGGGCGGCCCGGACTGTACTGAATGATCTTCTATTGGAAATTGTTCGTAGTTTCATTTTTACATTTTAAATAAACAATATCATATCGTTCATTTATTAGGCAACAATAGGGAAATTTGCGTTTTTTTCCGACAAAAGAAAAAATTGCGGCTAACGGTAAATTTTGCGGTCGCAAATTTTCCATTTGCAGCCGTGAAAAACTGCGAGGACAATATAAGTAAATAGTTCATACCAAGGGGTCTAGCTTGTGATGCAGATGACACGAAAGGAAACTTCCACCATTCCGATTGGCGGGCTAGACCAGGTGAGAGCACCGTTGCCGTCGGGTCTCCAACCCGCGGCGAGCTAGGGAAATCCGAATGCCTACCCGGACCCAAGCACGCGAAGACTAGTCGACGGAGTGAGCGGATGAGGTTTACGGCAATGCTCACGAAGGCGGCAACAGCAGGTGTGGTGGAGCGCTATGGGCACGGCAAGGCAATTCAGACTTGGTGGCCATCCACTGTTATTGTTAGAGTTAGAGCCGATGAAGTCCCTGGCCGTGACGGCTCTTCCCTACCACTACCACCAGCTCCTGGCTCATCAGGCCGAGAGAGTGGCATTGCCTCGTGCCAAGACTTTCCCACTCTACAAACCTTCCCGCACTGGTCTGTCTTAGTCTTATCAATTCATCAAGAATTGGTCTTAAGGGCCATTTCCGTGCCCACACAAGAAATCAAGGGCTTAACACAAACACTAACACACAAGGACAGATACCATCGGATCAATGGACTACCAAGAGATATGAAGAAGCAGAAAATGACATTAATGATTAATGACATACATGTTTACGTTTTACACAAGAAGAAAATGACATTGATGACATGACATACATGTTTACGTTTTACACAAGAAGAAAATGCTTTGAAAACACACGTGATAAGAAGTATACTTTTTCTTTATTGTTTTTGCTTCCTGTGGACAGAAACTCGTTTTGTTTTCCATGCAAACACACACCACTATTAACAGTAAACACACACACACACACACACACACACACTTCGTCCGTTTTTTAGTCTACATCTCTGGTTTCATACACTTGTCTATCTCTCCAAAATATTACATGACTACGCCTATGACTATGACTATCATCAAAGAAAATGGAGAGCAGACATTTGATGACACACGTAAAAAAACAAACAAACAAAACACCAACATTGTGTTCTATAGTCCGTTCACCCAAATATTGACACAGTTTCGTTGCATTGTTCATGTATTAGGATGCCTAGGATGATGAATCTTTGGGCGCAGCTATACATTGTCAAGACCAAACAAATCTGGAATTTGGACTTTGCACATTGCAGAGCGGCAAGCAAATTCCTTTGATCTTTTCAAACAATCCCTAAGCGTTGCGTAAACCTACATGCACTACTTCAATTAAATACCTGCTTTTACAAATCTACGATCAGTTTTGTGCGTTCATACAGTGAACAGACCATAGTGCATGTACATGTAAAGATTACAATATATA
>JBBPCV010555205.1:0-10000 GCA_037974505.1 Plocamopherus tilesii
AGAAGAAGAAGAAGAAGAAGAAGAAGAAGAAGAAGAAGAAGAAGAAGAAGAAGAAGAAGAAGAAGAAGAAGTAGAAGGAGTAGGAGTAGGAGGAGGAGGTGGAGGAGGAGGAGGAGGAGGAGGAGGAGAAGAAGAAGAAGAAGAAGAAGAATTTGTGTTATGAGGATTGAGAAAAATTGAGGGGAAAAACCTGATTTGATCTTCGGAGCAATAATTTTACATGTGTCGTCTCAGGCAGTGAAGATCTAGTTAATCGAAGTGCGTTGAAGTTGAAAGAATGATGCTGCAATGGTGCAATCAAAGCAACTCTTGATACGAGCTTAGTCCACTGTGGTCGGCCAAAAAGAAAGGAGAGGCGTTGTGTGGAAGGAAAAAAGGGGGGAGGTCACTAGCGGCAAGCAATGGGGTAACCGATGGAGGCTGGGGCTACATCTATTCAGACTAAGTTTCCTAGGGTAGAGGGCATCACCACACGCTCATTGACACGTGATGAGAACACCACGCCGAGCGGTAGGTGGCCGTGCCTATATAATATACATGCATATCGCGTATTTCAAACTTCATGTACTTTTGAGTTAGAGATGCGTTTTTATCGTTTTACAATAATTAATTAATATGGTTTTCCCCTCCCGTGTAACACTCCATACATGTACCACGAAGTCGGACCAACGTTTGCGCAGCTCGGATGTCTACCAATCACTAGCCAACGGGCGGTCGGCCTAAAGGATGCCTAGTTCGGTGGTCAACCAACCAACCGCGCGCCGAGTCGCTGGTCAGACGATGCCTGGTGCGGTTGTCATTTATCAACCAACCGCTCGCCGAATCGCTGGTCAGACGATGCCTAGTTCGGTGGTCATTTCTCAACCAACCGCTCGCCGAATCGCTGGTCAGACGATGCCTAGTTCGGTGGTCATTAATCAACCAACCGCTCGCCGAATCACTGGTCAGACGATGCCTAGTTCGGTGGTCATTTATTAACCAACCAAGACCGGAATAGACCCAGGCGTTAGCTGCAGTACAGTACCGCCAAGGAGGGCAAAAGGGGTGAATTTTCTTGCCCAAGGAAAAAACCAGATGCCGAAGTGGGGCTCGAACACGAACACGTGATCACGTTACAGTGCAATGGCTTAAGCACTCGGCCACCTGGCCACCCAGGTGTATATATTATTATATGGGTTTATTGTTCACCACTTCATTCAAGCTTAAATCTATTGTTTCTTGATACAATATCAGATTTCAGAACTTTCTCAACTTTTCAATTCCAATTCCATGAATTCACCATGGATACATGTCTAGTGAAAATCAAAATGTGCATGAATTTAGATAAAGTGAAGACTACTTTTAGCTCTTCTTCTTTTACTTTTATAGACGCTCAGAAAATAATTTGTACTGATTAGCCAATCCAAAAGAAAACAAAACAACAAAACAATATAAAACACGCCATTACCAGCCAGAATATTCAGATGAAGATAGAAGCAAAAGTTTGAATACTTTAGGGCAGATTTAAGTAGTACATATGTATATTACATTAACCCTTTCAGTGCCAATCGGGGATAGATCGTCATCAGCACGATTTAAATACTTAACTGCCATAAGCTCTTTTTAGGCACGGCCATAATTTAACTTTTTGACTACAATTTGCCCATGTATTTGCCCATGTTCTTGCCCATCACGATTGCAAATTGTAGTTAAAGAGTTAAATCATGCTCATCCCGATATATTGGCTTATGGCACCGAAAGGTTAAGTCTCAATCTGAATGGCAAGACTCTGCGCAGGACTTTTTGCTCCTTAAGTAAAGGCCGCGTGAAGTTGCTCCTTTTTGAAAATTTTGATTTGAGACCCCTGCTATAAATTGTTTACATTTTATCCTTTTTCTTACCATTTCATATTTCATTTTCCTTGTATTGAAAGGTATAAAAGATAGGTAATTGGGGTCCTTTAAATTGACTTTTAGTAGGTGACCCAAAATTTTCCTCAGCTGGCCCCCAGACCCCCAACCAGGGTGTTACCCTGGACCCACTAGGAGTCTACAGCGGCCCTTTGACCCCAACAAACTTTCACTACTACTGCAGCATATAAGAGCACTCCCTACAGGAAGCACTGCTTACTGTCAACTGTAGATAGTGGAACTTGGACATAAAGAGACTGATCGATAAGGAAACATTCATTAAATTTCTGAAAAACAAATTGCAAACCAAAATCGCAAATCATTTCTTCCATATATTTGTTTTTAATTTAATGTCATACACTTGTAGATTTACAAATATTTGAATTGAAGTAGATTCCTGTGTATAAATGTATCAAGTCAGGGTGTATTTCATTAATATATTAGCGATTAGTAACAGAAGTAGTACTTATTTGGAAGGAAGAAGAGAAAGATAAAAATAGTACCAATGATAATGTACATGTACAAAGTATCAATCGCAGGTTTCATGAAATTGAGACAAAGGCAGTAATAGAAATAGTAATATAAAAAGTAATTATTGTTTGGAAATACAGCAGAATCAGTCATTATTATCAGTCAACCAAATCTTGGTAGCCAACTTTTTTTGCTCAAATAAAAATTAAAGTCAAAGGTCGGATTGAAGGGGGTCCACTCAACTCACATTGCCTGTTGATTTTGTACCATACAAGAATTGAAGAATATGATCTATAACTATGATTCTAAATCAATATGGTATATGGTTAGTTGTTTTGGTTTTGTTTTTGTTTTTTTATAAGGTTTTGGTTGGTATGGGATTCTAGGTTTTGGTTGGTATGGGATTCTAGATTTTGGTTGGTATGGGATGGGTTGCGTTTAAAAGAAAAGAGTACAGATCATATGTCTGGGCAGCAACGTCCAAAGGGGATCCAATGGAAAAGCTGGAGCGGTTAGACAAGATAAAATATTTAGCAAAATGCTGCTCTTCAACTTCAAGCAAAGGTTGATCACCATAGATTTTTTGGATATGACCCCAGGAGATTTCTGCGATGTTGAGTTTTTAGAATGTGCACTGTACAGTTGACTTAAACTAACTTACTTTGAGACTTCAAGAACCATTATATTATTTTGTTGTTGTTTTATTATCATTTTACTTCTTATTTGATAGGAAATATTATAAATAATCATCATTTTTAAAAATCATAATTACTTTTATAATAGTTATCGTTGGTCACCATTATTGCCCTTATTTGGTCTGCGATATCAACAGGTCCCTAATTTAGTTGTCTACATTTTTCTTTAATATACGGGAGCCAAAAAAGGAAAGTAAAAACTCTTTCTCAAATACCTTTCATTAATCCTTCAATTTGTTTATGGTTAGGATATGTTGTTGTTGTTGTTGTTGTTGTTGTTGTTGTTGTTGTTGTTATTGTTATTATTATTATTATTATTACTATTATTATTATTACTATTATTACTATTACTATTATTATTATTATTATTATTATTATTATTATTATTATTATTATTATTATTATTGGTCCACCCGTAGGGCCGGTTTGTTTGTTGTTGATGTTGCTTTTTGTGTGTATATGGAGGGAGTTGGGTGGAGGGAGGTTTTTGTTGTTTGTTGCTCGTTGCTTTTTGTTTTGTGGTTGGGTTTTTTTTTCACCATTTCCAGGTGATAAAACGTCACATGCAATTTTGAACCCTAACGTATGGCGCAACTCGTTTGCTAAAGGATGCTATTTCTGTGAACTTGAGAGATTTGTTATCACAGACACTTATCAGATTTCAAGTTGAATTTATCAAAAATTAAGCTTCATCTGAAGTGCTTTGATGTTGCTGTTTCATACCTCTCTTTTATAGAGTAACATACCTTATTAAATGTTTAACAAGTTTGTTTGAAGTTTTAAAGATATATTTATGGATAAATGAAGCGTATGAAAAGATACGTTTATCTAGAAAGATGCATGCTAATAAACATGGGCGCGTTTTTTTCTTTAGCCACCCGATGTATTGAGAGGTGATAATTATAAAAAAGAATGTTAAAGGTAGTTCTACCTCTTTACGACAAAAACTCTGTCATCTCAAGGGGCGTTAAAAAATCGAACAATGTTACATTTAGAACTAAGAGCTGAAAAAATATTAATGCCTTTAAAAATGATGTCGAAAGAGAGCTGCCCAGCATGAAATTAGATTATGATCAATAATCGTGTGATATTTGATCAAGGAAACTCTCTATATATTATGAGTAAAATTATATTGTCATTTTTGCTACATGCACAATATCAACATTGATTCAATTTAATATTAATGTGGCTATCAAAGGTTTTCGACATATAACGCCCTTACTCTTGACATGATATGTTATTATATAAATATATTCGTATTACAAATGATACCTAGAAAAATGAAAGGGAAGGTGTATACAGTTGTCCGCCCTGCAATGACGTATGGGTGAGAAACTGTTGCACTAACTCACTAACTAAACGACAAGGATCATCGCTGTATGGAGGTGGCTGAAATGAAGATGTTACCTCTCAATGGATGTGACTAGTTTGAACAAGATCCCAAATTAGTACTTTAGTCAGATTTCTCACGTGGGCAGTTTTACAGGCATGGCAGGCTGCAATGCATGATCTTGAGATTCATGTGTACAGGTTCCTCCTTCGTAACTTCCGGCTAAAGCCCTTTGACCGTTGCGATTTAGATCTGTCAGAGATCTACGACAGACCCCCACCAGCCTAAGCTCAAGACTAAGCCAGCTAGTCTACCATCTAAGCGGCATACGCCGAGAAAAACGCCAAAATCACATTATAAATAACAGTTAACCATTTAAATAACAGTTATAGAAACGGGGGCCTATAAAGGTAGGACATGAATTATGATAGTAATAATTATAGTTCATGAACGAGTGAGTGAAGGGGCAAATGGCGGAAGTAACGGGTTAAAAAAAAAGACTTGATAGTCGTTGTTTTCAGCGTTTAACGAGACGCGCCAATACCAGAATTGCCAGAAGCGATGCCGGTCTCTTTAAAAGCATTACAATGTTTGGTCTTCACGCACAGAGAGCTACTTAACAAGAAGGTTTAAAATGTTTCTCTCATAAAATGTTTCTCTCAAATTTTACGATTGTGCTTTCAAACATTTTTCATCGTATATGGTCCAAGTATTGCTAATTGATATATGTATCAGTCCCAGTTGTTCCTGGGTGTCATGAACCCAGTGTCGCCTGGTCTCCGTAGGTTGTTAGAAGTGTAAGGCCGAAACACCTGTTCGAGGGAGATTCTATTCTCTGAAGAGCTGGTATTGTCTCGCTCTATAAGAGTTTGCTTCACTATGTACCAGTATCGAAGATTGTCGCTCGGATCCTTAAAATAAAAAAACAACAATTATCCTTCGTAGCTAGAAAGGAATAGAATGTTTTTCATGCATCTGTCGGAACCCTGCTCCTACTCAATTGCTACTCTACGTTTTAGATGAGGCTCTATGACAGGGCTGTTCACGCATACCAGCAAAGGTGAGAGAAGGTGGGAGAATCTAGCGGGTTCGATCATTTTCAGAGGAGGTGAATGCTGAAGATATCACTACCAGGTAAAAGGAAAAGGGATAGACCGAAAGGAATGTAGTAAATGCATGGATTTAGGGAAGATATTAATAATGGTAGCTTGAGTGAGTGACGAGAATTTGATGAAGATCCGCTATAGCGACCTCTAACGGTATAAGTAGAAAGAAAAATTATAAAGAAGATGATGGTAGATCTAGAACTGGACTCAACGAGTGTGGTCCAAGGCATAACATGCGGTGTGGTAACCGTTAATTTCCCATTTTTAGATGTTTAAAGTTTTTGAATTGAATTGAATTAAATTGAATTGAATTGAATTGAATTGAATCCACTTGCCTCTTGGCATTAAGGACGGTGGTCATGAGTCTTGCGTCACGCCGACCGTTATCTTTGGCTGAGTTCAGGTTGAAGAGTGCAGGTGTTGACGATTAGATTACATTATAGCCATTATAAGTGCGTCTACTTTGGGGGATGTCGGTGTATAGGTCACTCGTGCACTGAAGTAGTTAATTACAGTTTGTGTCGACAGGTAGCTGGTTGTAGGGGTTTGCAGACGTCTACGATCCGTAGTTCGAATAGGGTAGAAAGAAGGTCATGATTTTAATTCATGGGCTTTGCTCATTGTTTGAATTGTTTGAATAAATACAATGAAGAAGTAAATAGTTGTTGTTGGGTTGTTGTTGTTTTTTTGTTTTTTTTGTTGGTCTTTTTTTGTTTGTTTTTTGTTTTGGTTTTTTTTTGCTTGTTATTTGTTTGGTCGTTTGGGGTAATCTCTTTGCACTTTAGGGTTTCCTGTAGGTTCTTTTCTAGTTGTGTTTTTATTTTGCTCCTTTTGCTTGTTTTTAGTTTTGATATTTTGACATAACAATTTCCTTTGTGGCGAATTTTGTATGTGTATGTTTTTGTTTGTTTTTTCCTTTTCTTGTTGGGATTTTTGCTGCTGTATTTAATGGTCTTTTTGTTTTGTTCGTGGTTTTGTTTTGTTCGTTTGTTTGTTGTTACTGTTTTGCTTTTGAATACTACCATTTAATTTTGTTTCCTTTTGGTGTTTTCTTTCTTTTCTTTCTTTCTTTCTTTAATTTGTTTTCTTTTCAATATATTCTTTGCACTGATGTACCTTGTTTGCGGTGCTACACTGGGGCTGATGCCTGGAGTTTGCCCGTCTCCCTTGAGAAGGGACGCTAAAGACAAATTTCAAATTAACCCTTGGGGTCATGAAAGGGCGTTAGTTTTGTTTTGTTTTGTTTTGTTTTTGTTTCGTTGACTTTATTTTCTAAGTGCTGCTGGAGGGCAGGTGCATTCCTTTGCATTTTTGTCTGTGCTGAAGATGGCCGTTTGGGAAGCCACGTTTTGGTTAATTCGTTTAATTATAATACCTGGTACTAGTATATTCCTTTCACTGGATTTTGATGTTGTGGCTAATGGCGTCAACTTTGGTCTAGTCAGTACATACCAATGACAATAATTTTATGTTTGAAATGTTTCTGCGCGTCATGTAGAGATTGGCTTAGACCTTTCCTGTGAGTCCCCACCATAAAAAAAGTAAATTAAATTCCACTCTATTATTATTAATCCCCTTAGAGAAATTAGGCTTTTGCTTTTTAACCGTAAATCGAGTGTCAGCCGTAAGAGCAGCGTCGCAAATGTAGGCAATTTGTGTGTTATATAAAAAACAAAAACAAAAAACACAAAAAAAAACAAAAGCAAAAAACAAAAAAACAAACAAAAAACAAACAAACAAAAACAAAAAACAAAAAACAAAAACAAAAAACAAAAACAAACCCAAAACAAAACAAAAACAAACAAAAAAGAACAACAACAAAAAACAACAACCAACCAACAACAACAACAACAAAAACCCCAGCTAACCAACTAGGGGCAAAAACGCATTGGGAAAAGTGGCATATAAAAATGTCAATTAATATAAGATAATCAGATGTGCAATCAAGGAAAGGAGATCACAAACGATAAAAACGGCGCAATGATAATACGGGTAACTATTAGAAAATGAACGTGAATTGAAGGAATTGTTGGCACTAGTGATTGTATAGTATTGGAATTGTCCAGAAGAATTGAATGCTGCCACTAGCCCGTAGGTTTTCAAGACAACAAACACAATACAAAGTAGGGTAAGACACTTGTCTTGAAATTGATATAAGGTCTTGACAGTATTAATGCGAGATACAAGATAAATAACCGATCCTGGTTGAGCTTTCAACGGTATCGAATCTTGGCAAACTTCTTAAAGATTCGAATCCTGTTTAACGGTTCAAGCAAGACTCGAAAGTTGCCTAACTGAAAAAGGAAGAGAAGGTTGTCTGGCAGTAAAAGGAATCGAATCGTATCTTGTGGAGAATCGATTCCAGTGTAGTACAAACCGGCATCGAATCTTGATTTGCTGTTAAAGACTACATACAGGCGTAAGAAGAGAGTTCCCGGTTCAGGGTTTTTACCTTAGTGGTACGTACTTTGAACTCTTTGTTTTGTTTTGGTTCATTGTGAGTTTTGTTTGGTTTGTGTTTTTAACATTCCCTTCCTCTGGCATGACCTTATTGTCATTCCTGATTGATTTGTTGGCAAAGACCGGCGTACCTGGATTTGCTTAAAGCGCCTTCCCCTCCCCCCCCCCCCTCCTCTTCACCACCTCTCCCCCCTGCTGACATTTCCATGCCCCCCAATCTTCTGTAAATCCTTGTATCCAAACCCTGAAAGAGATACCCGTGTTTTTCTTCATCCTACCCGTCAGTCATCTGGGATCTTCCCTAAGTTTTCAATTTTTAAAGCAAGGCTTACCAACGGGGAGAAAATCAAGAACAACTAAAGCAAAAACAGCAGCAACAACAACAACAATAACAACAATAACACTAACAACAACAATAACATCAATCACAATAATAACAACCACAATGCTATAACGATTCCTTAACCCTAAATTCTTTGGTTTGGTTTCTCAGAATAGCTAGTAACTTATGATTTTAATTTTACTGTTTAAGACAAAGCAAGTGCAAAGAAGAATTCTTGGTGTTAGAGAATATTGAAAGAAGGGATTAAACCAGGTTACAAATTAGATAGATGGATGGATAGATAGATCGATCGATAGATAGATAGATAGATAGATAGATAGATAGATAGATAGATAGATAGATAGGTAGATAGATAGATAGATGGATAGATAGATAGATAGATAGATAGATAGATAGATAGATAGATGGATGTATAGATAGATAGATAGATAGATAGATAGATAGATAGATAGATAGACGGATAGATGGATGGGTGGATAGAAAAGAACACTTAACTCCATGTTGTATGTGATAAGTAAAGTCAAAGAGGAAGTTTCGACGAGGAAGATTATTACCATGAAAATAGAAACAGGATAGTCTTCTAATTCTAAGCATGGCCGCGAAGGAAGCAAAACCGCTATCTATACGAACCACGACTGCAACTTCCGGTTTGGCCTCGAGAAGTAAGAATCGACATCCCTTCAGGATATACACTTGTGCATTACTCGAAATGCATATAAATGTTTTTATCTATCTTTAATACAAGCTTTACTTTACTCCCTTTTTCCTCATAATCAGCTCGCATGGATCCATGTATGATATGATTTAGCTCACTTGGATAAAATGCATAGAATAAGGGCCTTCCGGAATTCAGATATATATATTTTTTAGTAGTAGTAGTAGTAGTAGCAGATTGTCTGACATAGCTCGGAGATTCTAAAGAAAAAAAAAGACAAACTACACAGACCCCTCCATAGACCAACACACGCCTGTGTTCGATCATCAGTTTGACGAGATCGTTCATCGCTCAACCTCTAAATAGTGTCCTTCCGGCATGCCAAGTCACAAGCTAGAAAAACAAAACAAAACAAACCCTTCTCCAAGATGAATGATTTGAACCATTGGAGTCGGTCTTCAAAATGGCCGACGAACTCAGTTGCAATGAGCATTTTTGTTGAAATGTAACTACCTAGTATTCTGGTTCTTCTTCTTCATGTACCAGGTCTGAAACAGACATCGGTGATCATGGCACGCCATTTACTTCGGTCCTCAGACAATCTCAGAAAGCTCATATTGTTTTCATTATTCTTAGTTTTATTAGTCATCCAGTAATTTAAGCTATGTAAATATGTTATTCTGGTAGCAGTGTTAAACTTAGATTAGATTAATAAGTTTCTGTTTAGAATCGTCCTCATCTTTGCTGTACTTCGCGTTGAAAAGAGGTTTATTCCATAATCTGAATATACAAATACGAGAGAAATATGAAGGCAAATGACAATCCGCGTTTAATTTTGGAGAGGGTAGTGGTACTACTGTAAATGTTTAAGCACCAGATCTCGTCTGGCTATTTTTACATTCTGAACTCTTTAGTTTCGAGGGGTAATACTGCTTGATCATTAACTGCTTTTAGAGGAATGATAACCTTATCTCTTGCTCGGAGAGATTTTTTTTTTAAATGTTCACTATAATCTTATTATAATTCTAGATCTTAATTTGATTTTGACAAT
>JBBPCV010556317.1:0-11480 GCA_037974505.1 Plocamopherus tilesii
CTATTTAGCCTAACACAGGAGTAATTCTACTTCTCATTACTGAAGTTTTTCCTATGGATGTCCAATCTATGCCAATATCACATTTAGATAAAGAAAATGACATCAACTGAGAATGACAAAACAAGAATTGCTACAATGATGAAATCATTTTATGCTTGATCGTCACCACATATTTAAAATAAATCTATATCACATCATTTTTCTCATTTTTCACAAGCTAAATAAAAGCTGACCAAATTTCTGTCTCTGTTCGTTACCATGAAAATTGAACAGAACATTATCAGAGGACAGCTTTACTGTGAATTTTTACACAAGCTTAGAACGCTATAATCTGATAGTTTACATTGAATCAAAAAGCCAGTCATATCTGAAAGAATGAATTAAAACCCACTTTGGGCAGCTCTCATTGCACTTTACCCCTGGAACAGTAAACGAGTGAAATTTTTTCATTTCCCTTTCTTTTTACTTTTTGGGTTAAGTATTGATGTATCTACAGCACTCTCGTTCTCCATTTGCGTTCACAGGGACTTCCCTGTCACCAATCTTTGCAATATGCCCAAATAAGGCAGATTGAAAAATATGCAGAACATTAAAGCGGTGGAATTGACTTCCAGATATATAAAACAATTTTTAAAGGTTAATATCTTTAGTTATTAACACAGAAACTCTTACAATAACGTGATCAGTAGAAGGAGCAAAAATAATAATAGTAATAATGATTTTGCCTAAGCCAAAAACCAGGAAAGCGCTCAATGGGGGAGAAAAAAAAAATTAAGTGACAGTCTATGAGAGAAACAAGTATGGACAAGAGGCATGAACAAGAAAGTTAAACAGAAATCAAGACAATAAATGAATAAGTGGATAAATTAAAAAGAGACAAAATGTGGCACAACTCTTGAGGCTTCATACGATCAATAATGTATGAGTCTTATATTACAGATATAATATGATCGATGGAGAGATGGAGAAAAAAAAAAGGTATGCAAAAGTGTAATAATATAGATAGTGAAAGAAAGAGATCCCATTCACTGAAACCTGAAGTCACACTAAAGCTGACGTCAGTGGCACTTGTGTATAAATTGAGTCCAGGTTTTGAAAGAAGCACATGAATTAATCGTTAAGCACTTTCAACCAAACAGGCAGGCGTCGTCCGTAGCTATTTACACAGTCATACTGATTTACTGATTTACAAACTCAACATCATCAACGTCATCATTCATCATCGCCTTCATTTTACAAAAGTGTTTTCTTACAAAAAAGCAAGCTTTCTTTGTACAAATAACATACACACCTGGAAAGTATGCTGTTCCTTGTTTAAAAAAAAAAATAAAAAAAAAATCAGGAGGTACCCCCCTCCCAAGGAAAAGGAGGAACCGTAATGATGTTGATCCACTGAAAACGAAATCTCCATCAGTTCCGTGTTTAAGGAAGTGAGCTACCTTTGTATGACTGTCATAATCTCTCTAATAGTGGTTTGGATGTCGTCTAGAAGGCGGCTACCGCCAGAGGGCGTTGAGCTGGTATAAGTTTTCAAATTCTGGCTATGGTCTTGCATCCGTGAAAGCAACTCGCGCACATGAAACTTAGCATGAGGCGGTAGATCATCGATGTACTGCGAGCACAGGTCGAGAAATGTCAGGACTTCCTCGGATAGCAGCAGGAAGTTGGTGCTAGATTTGTTACCAGCCTGCGCCAGGAGGTCGATGCAAGAGTGCAAACGGTCCGAGGCAGATTTGATGGAGTTTAGATTCACAGGTTCTGCTAAAGAATTTGACGGGGGCTTGTCAGAGGAGCTCTGGTTGGCCCCTCCTTGGTGTTGCGAATCAGCCGCGGAATCCATGTTGTGAGATCCAGCAGTCTGGCCCTGGAGTTTGACCCCCGTCGAATGGTAGGGCCCCGACTCCACACTACGACCCGACACCGTCAGTGAATCGGTCGCGGCCGCTAGACACGCCTCGGCACTAACCAAGTCCAGGTTGGTCTCCCGAACCGAACTCGCCGTGTTGTTGGGGGTGGCGCCGCTAGCCCCTTTGGGGTCGCTGTTATTCAGGTTAGTATTAGAAGCGTTATTGGAGTTCACCGAAGGCTTGGCATACATTTTAAAAGAGCTGACATTGCTAGGTGTCCCGTTGGCCTGGATAGTGTTGTCGTCCCCGCTTTTCCTGAGGCCCAGCATCCACTGAGGAGGTCGGTAGGGTGAGTCCGACTGGAAGATGCTGCCGGTCAGGGCGCTTGTGGTGCTGGCAGGGGTGTTGGAGTCGGGTATTGAGACACTGTTGGTGGACGCTGTCGTGCCTGGTCCGACACGTCCGTGTTGGTCCTGAATGTGTATACTGTCTCCGAACTGGCGGGAAAACCTAGGGCTGGGCTTGGGCCTGGCGTTGGCGTTGCCGTTGCCGCTGAGTTCGGGGAAGTGGGAGGTGGAGTGGGGCGCAGAGTGGGGCGGGGCAGGCTGGGGCGGGGAGTGGTCGGCCAGGTGTAAAAGGGGGTCGGTGTCCGCACGGTGGACGGAGATGGGGTGGTGGGAGCTGGATGAGGTGGTGGAGGTGATCATGTGATCGGTGGAGGAGTGCGGCTCTGACGGTGTGCTGGGCTTGCTAGAGGAAGACACGTCGGATTTGTGGCGATGCAACAGGCCTGAATACTGCGCCTTGATGGGGTTCACCTGACTCTGGTGCAGAGGGTGCGGGTGAGGAGTGGAGTCCCCTATTCCATGCTGGGACTGGGACTTGACAAAAGCCGAAGGCCTGAGGTTGGGCTCTTGCTTGATCCCCGGGTCCGAATCCTCGCTCACACCGTCGACTTTGACTCCTCCCACCCCTGTCCCCGATTCCACAGCAGCTGACGTCGAGTTGTGCTCTCCGACCACCGGGGGGCATGACGTCACGCTGGCACTGTCCGTCCCCGAGTCCTGGTCCTCGATGGAAGACAGATCCCGACCTTGGCTTTCCTGTTCCCGCTCCATTGACTCAAGGTAGGCGCCAATGCGGACACCCTTAGGAATGGTGCCAAAGCGGTTGATGGCCTTGGTGACGTTGGTGATGTCCAACTTCCCTAATCGTGGACTGCCTTCTCTCCCATCCATCTCGTCCACACTGGTGCTATGCATCAGTTCGTGGGGCAGCGACCCTTCTGACATTTTCTTCCGGGGCATCAAGGCTGACCTTTGGGGTGGAAGCAGAGCCTTCTTGGGGTAGTGGCTCCCACCGCCCAAATCCTCGGGTCTTGGCCCTAGACTCCTGGTGCTGCTCCTCTCCGGGCCTTTATTGTCAAAGGGCCTGGCGTTGGCTTCCGAGATAAGGTACTTAGTGCGGTCTATCTGAGCCGCCTTCAGGTTCTCGACCGAGGCTTTAGACGCTTTGTCTTCCCGGGTGAACGTTGGGGAGCCCATTTGAGCGTGGGGCTTCATCCCCGGTGTATTCAGAGGGTAGTAAGGCACGCCTCGATTAGCCGTTGAGCCCTGATCCATGCCAACACCACTATCTACGAATTCGGAATCCTTCTCGGCTAGGCTTGAGCTTTCTAATTTGGCTTTTTGCATCCGGATTCTGGATTTCAGTTCCTGGTCCAGATCTCCTTGACCAATCGGTTCACCAGGCGAGTCCTTGACTGATGTCGTTCTCCTTGGAGGCAGTGGAGCTGACTTGCCCGTCTTTTTCCGAGACGATTTGCGGGCCAATCCGTCGTTGACCTTGCTAAGCATTCCTTCCGGCTCCTCTAATGGTGGCAGCACCCGCCTGCCTGTGGGCGGGGTAGGTCCTACGGATAAAAAAAGTTATTTATTTACTTACACAGGAGACAAAGATACTCAATGTAAGTTTAGTCTTGAGGATGATACTTAGAACTAAACACTGGGTGCCACAGTGTGATCATTTGGCATGGTGGAAAGCTACTCAACGCTTCCAAAGTTGTAATGTTAAATATCGTCTTATATTGTTTATACTTAGTGCATGGCATTAAAAATTCATAGATGTACAATATGTGTCTCATTATTTCATGCTTTGTGCAGAAAAATAAAACTCATGGATTTATTCAGTTCTTTATAAAAATCACCATTTTGTACTGACATCAAGAAGCAACATTTATTATTATTTTATTCTTACAAGATACAAATTTCAATAAGATACTTTTTGATATTTGGGCCACTCATGTATGTGAGGGTTTCAGAAAGGCAAGATATGAAGAATCCTTATAAATCAACAAGGTTACTTTGATTAATAGAGGAGAGTTTTTGGATGGAGAATGATTGGAGCTTTTATATAGCGCAATAACCACTAAATGTGCTCAAAGCACTTTAAAAGGGATCCCTAGGCACCAGCAACACAGAAGAGAAAAGACAGAACATGCTGCCAGTTAGGCACAATGCATTGTTCTTCAGACGGAGAACGCTGGGGTGAGGAAAATGTGATATGCATGGAAAATCTTTCCCTGGGGCCCGCAGCCTGACTCAATCCCGCAACCTCTTGGTTACAAGCCATGCGTCTAACCAGTAGACCATACTGCCCACGAATGATGTGAATCCAAAGGAGGTGCAAGGCCAGCACTTACCTGCACTGCTTCGGCCATCGTTGAGAAAGTCGGGGGATTCTTGACAGCGATTTTTCTTTGAAGCCAGAGCTGGGGCCTTTTTCTCATTCCTCTCCAACTCCTTTTCCACCTCTGGAAGCAAGGAAAAGGCATTTACACAAATTAACATATTTACAAAACCCAGGAAAAGTAAAACATTTCCCTTCACCTCCATTTTGGTTTTTAGCTGAGTGGTTTACCTTCTAATCAAGCGGATGACCAAATTTGAGTTGTCTGCCTTACTGATGTTTGATGCTGTACGTTTACATAAATAATCCAAATCTATTAAAAAAAAAAAAAAAATCTTAATCAGTAGCTTTCTTATATAGTAGACAAAAGTTTGTACTGTAGAAATGTCGGTCAATGAACTTCTACTTGAACATTAACTCTACGTGTAAAGAAAAGACTAGAGCTAGATGACAGTGCTGGGACTACCCGCCCAAATAAATACGTGGGTTATAACCAGGAAACAGTCTCATCACCCGGGTACCCACAAGAGGGGTGAAATCTTGCCAAAAATACACCCGGGGGAATTCAGGCTCACCTCTCCGTTCCAAATGCTTTATTTTATTTTTATTTGTTTTTCATCCTACTGACTTTGTATATTATCATTGTCATCTTTTACTTTACTTTACACTCTATTAATTCCCGAAGAGAAATTATCGTTTGGTTTTTCACCGAAAACTGAGCATCAGCCACAAGAGCATCAGCACAAACGTAGGCAATTTGTGTTAAAAACTTTGCCCAAGGGTTTAATCACCGTGTCCCCAACTGGACTCGAACCCACTACCCTTCAGTTGCGAGTCCAAGGCGCTTCCGCTGAGCCACTGTGACCACAAAAAACAAACAAACAAAAAAACCCCCCAAAAAACCCCCAAACAAAAACAAAACAAAAAACAAACAAAAAACAAAAACCAAAGAGGTGCTTCTAATTTTTGGTGTGCATACCCTCACAGATGCTAGATTTCTCAAACATGTTCTCCAATAAAAAATGAATATCTTTGAAAGTTGGCCTGTCCTTCGGATCCCACTGCCAACCTGGGGAGGAGAGAAGAGCAATTGTTCGAGTTCAATAAAAAAAACAAAACTGATGGAGATTGAAAGGCAAAGGCTAGGCTTCAACTCAAGCTTCTTTATCAGCTAATATTAATAAAATAGTTTTTTACATAATAATATCTTTTTGTTTCACACATAATTTATAGAAAGAAAAACAAAACAAAACAAAAAATCGATCCACTGATGAAAGGTAGCCCACCACAGAATGAATGCCATGCATCTTACAGTCAACCACCGTTAGAATTGTGCAGCATGTCCTGCAAACATTTCAACTCAAAATTTAGCGATTTAATAAGAACAAAACCAAGAAATGCCACCCCACCTCACCCCTCCCTCAAAGCATAAAAACAACTAAACAAAAAAAAAACAAAAAAACCCCAGCAAAAACACACTGTAGTCAAAGACTTAAACTGTACTCATCCCGATGCACCGACTTATGGCAGTCAAAGAGTTAATACGAATATGAAACTCACATTTGAGCATTAAGGTGTGGATGTCTCCCGGCGTGCCAGGTGGCCGCTCCATGCGGTAGCCTTTCTCCAGAAGGTGGTACACTTCCGTCAAATCCACTCCAGGGTAGGGAGACATCCCAAAGGTGGCCAATTCCCAAAGTAAAACACCGAAAGCTGGTATAAAAAAACAAAAAAAAAACGTAAATAAGTTCTACAACAAAATCAAAGGTATTATCATATACCGGAATTTGTATTCAACTTTTTAACGACATCTAATTCTATTAGAGCCTATAACCATTTTCAAATATTGCAATACTCAAGTCCAAATTGGCAGCTTTCATACAATCACCTCCTGTAATGGAATGCAAATGAGTGCCTTGGAATTTAAACCAAGAAAAAAAATCACAGTATTTACTTGGTAGTGGTCATAAAATCAGTATCCTTTATGCTCTCACCTTCTCTCCTTTAATCAATCCACATAATGTGTACACTAACATTCTACAAATATTGTTTTGTCCGTCAATTATCCTCTTACAAATACTAGTATCCCTTTTGCAGCGATACGGCTCTAGACTATAGAATATCATTCTAGAATATCATGCTCTGGAATATTATGCCATATCTTTCTTTCTTTGTCGATATCCATTTGATCTTTTGGTGTATACCATAATATCGTATAATTAATCTTTCATTCTTTCTTTGTCGATATCCATTTGACCTTTCGGTGTATACCATAATATCATATAATTTTTCTTTCTTTCTTTCTTTGTCGATATCCATTTGACCTTTCGGTGTATACCATATTTTATAATTTTTCTTTCTTTCTTTCTTTGTCAATATCCATTTGACCTTTCGGTGTATACCATAATATATAATTTTTCTTTCTTTCTTTCTTTGTCGATATCCATTTGACCTTTTGGTGTATATCATAATATCATATAATGTATAAAATACTCAGTGATCTTTTTTGCTTAGAGTAATGTATTTGATAGACGTCTTCAACCTCGGCTTCAACACATGGAATGACCGAGTTAATAGGATGAACCTTACATCTATCTCACATAAATTTGTTCGACAGCCGCCACAGCCTTACCCCACACATCCGACTTGGTTGAGAAGCGGTTGAACGCCAGGCCCTCGGGGGCGGTCCACTTGATGGGAAACTTAGCCCCGGCGTGGGCGGTGTACGTGTCGTCCTTCATCAAGCGGGCCAGACCAAAATCAGCGACCTTGACCGTGTGACTCTCGCTCACCAGACAGTTTCTGGCTGCCAGATCCCTGTTTCGAAATGGAATTGTTCGTAATGTCAGTCTTTGGATAAAGGTTTCCTCACAATAAGATCAAATACTGTCTCAATTAAATAAAAAAAACCCCAGACAAACCAACACATATTATTTCACCAGCTGCCAACGTATATATTATAAAATACATCATACATACAATATAAGTGCAACAAACTCATTTAATAGCACATAGAATCTGAGAGAAACGCTTTCTAGTTTGCATACTTTTTAAAGGATTTATCTCCTCTCGCATACTGTTTAAAGGATTTATCTCCTCTTCCATTATCCTTGATATCACCAGGGTAGTTTATTATTATTATTATTATTTCCCAGACCTACTCTACTGTGCAATAGCTCTAAATCACTCATCCACCTAGCAATCTGCTTTATTTCTTTACTGTGTATAAAATCATTTCTTTCTATATTTACAAAAATGATAGATTATTAATAAATATTGTAATGATGAATGCTTAACCAATCTCATTAAGGATCTTGCACCGACAAAGTAACCATTGTCTATTATGTCGTTCTTCCTCTTCGGAGTTCAGTATCAAGTGCTAGAATACCTTAGTGGTCACAGTGGCTCAGCGGGAGTGCTTTGGACTTGCAAACAAAATGGTTGTGGGTTCGAATCCCGTACAGGACTGTGATTTACTATTGGGTAAAGTTATTCATATTAATTAATAAACCCTGTTTGCAGCATTGCCCTTGCGGCTGACAATCCGTTTTCCATCCAGGATTAAAAGATCGGCAATTTTATTTTGTTTTTATTTTAAGAACACAAGCCTACGCAGCCATCTTAAAGTCGGGGGTGTCCTCTGAAAACTCAAGTCCCCACACCATTCCCTTTATCAGGGACTTCTACTTCCAATCTGGCCAGGTGGCCCCTATAGAGATAGTCAATATGATAGGGAGCACTGCCTTCGACCGGAATACGGGAGCCAAAAAGACAAAAGAAGGCAACAAGCAAACAGCCTGGGCCTGCTGGTTGGTACCTGTGGATGAACATGCGCGCTTCCAAGTAGGCCATGGCCGAGGCAATCTGGGTGGCCATGTACATGAGCACGGTGGGGCCGATGTCGTCCTTGTTGGAAATCCTCAGGAAGTCAAGCAGGTTGCCCTGGGCCATGAACTCCGTCACTATGTAAAACGGGGGCTCTCGGGTACACACACCTGGCGGAATAGATATCAGGGTCTCCTTGTAATTTGCCTCCTCTTTGATGATTGGTTTTCCACATTAAATATTACATCAATGTATGCATTCTCCAAAAAAGTCTGACCACAGGAAGGATCAAATATATCATACAAATCTATCACATGTCATAACGCCGTCTGTAAATAAATAAATAAATAAGTAAATAATATAAGGACCAGAGCTAGATTTATCACCATCCCACTTGATTTAGATTTCAAAGTGGGATCTTCATTTTGTATTCAGTGCAATTTTGTTGTTGTTGTTGTTGTTGTTGTTGTTTTGTCTTTGGGAAGTCTGTAAAGAAAGCACATCAGTAACAACTGCCCTGGTCTTTCCGCTAGACTACAACTAGAGAAGAGCAAGAGTAAAAAAAAAGACAACAAACAGCCACCCGTTATCTCCACCCAGGTAGTAAGATAGTAAGCATAATCAAAACTAAACACTGAAAAATGGAGGAAAGCTGACAAAAAGGAAAGGCATGAGCTTCACCATCAGCGCACATTCTTCTTTATACGTTTCCCATTTAGGTTTAACTTATGTACCATCACAGATTATGGTTGCTGCAAAAGTGTCTTCCTGTGTCTTGGTAGTCAAATAAATATATCATGAGGTCAGTGTGCTAACATTATGGCCAAAGTCATTTACATCTTGGTCTAAGTCCTTGACTTGTTGATTTAAAATAGCCAAAGTCATTTAATTCAAAATTTTAAAACAATAAATAATAAATAATGCCGAAATCATTTAGTACAACCAAAATATTATGACAGATTAACACCATTTTCTGCCACGTCGAGAAAAATCGAGACAAAACTTTTTCTCTCACTCTTCTTGGAACCACCAAATATGACTTGGGCCAAAATGTTTGCTCACTGACGATGACTCTAAGGGCTTATCTAGAGTTTTACTTACTCTCTCTGATTAGAGTTCTTTATGGTAAACAAACTCAACTGTATCACACACACACACTTCGTACGACAAGTTTTGTCATTTCATCCATTCTTAGATCCCTTAGCATCATCCTTTTTTCATGGCAAGTAAATTACAGGCACTTCAAAATATTTTTTATTAAGAGTGCTGATCATCTCATCGGCCCTACTAGCATTAAAAGATAAAAAAAAAAAACAACCCCAAACAAATGATGACCCTGCAGACTGAAAACTAGTTCCTTTTATAAGGCTGTTTGTTGTTTGATGTATGCCAATTTCCAATCGATTCATTTCACGAGGGTCCATCAGGGTTGTCTACCGTACCCACCTAACAACTGGACCAAATTGGGATGCTTCATCTCCTTCATGATGGCCGCCTCTTCCAGGAAGTCCTTCAAGGCCATGGTGTCCTCCTTCAGGGTTTTGACGGCCACGATCTTGTTGTGCCGTTTCCATACCGCCTCATAGACATCGCCATATTGACCTCCACCTGAAACAGACACATGTGAGACAATAAGACATAAAACAAAAATTATAGACATTGAAACATACATATTAAAACAAAAAATGGACTTGGGCAGGACATGTAGCAAGCCGAGAGGATAACAGATGGAGTAAGAAGTGCACAGAATGGAAACCAAAAACAGGTAGAAGACCAAGAGGAAGACTACAAAAGATGGAGAGAGCAGATAGAAAACAGGGATCATTGGAAATCATCAACAAAGGGCTTCATCCAAAAAAGGATTGAGTCAGCCTGAGAGTAAAATAAAGTAAAGACTAAGCAAGAACAATAAACATTTAGTGTACACCTAAAGGGCTTACGGACATGACGCCAACTTACCTAACCGATGTTTCATTGCGATCTCCGTTCTCTCTATCTCCCACTTGTCTGGTTCGGGGCTGACGCCAAATACCGTCGGCTTTTGTCTCTTGGGCGCCGGGTAGAGAAGCGTGGTAACTAGGCCATCGGCGTGGATGGAATGGTGGTGGACGAGTTCTCCCAGGGTGTTGAATCGGTGGTCTTGGGTGACGAAAACCTGGAACCAACCGTTGATAATATGAGTGGTGCTCAGGGATGGGAATGTGGACTGCTTTGAGATGGACAGCCGCAGGGCCAGTCATCGATTTGAAACGGACATTTGACCTTTAGGTACAACAACAAGGCCAGTCATTGATTTGAAATGGACCTTTGACCTTTGTGGACAGCCACAGGGTCCGTAATTGATTTGAAATGGACCTTTGACTTTTGTGGACAGCCACAGGGCCAGTCATTGATTTGAAATGGATATTTGACCTTTGTGGACAGCCACAGGGCCAGTCATAGATTTCTTTGGGTTACAGCTGGTCTCCTCACCCCAAAATATAATATATTTGGTCTACGAGCTAAAATTAAGCAGACGTCTCTTTCCACAAATATTCAACACACTGTATACTATACTATACATATAATATATTACAGACTTGGGCACTGGGAACGCAACACTTAAATCTTTGGACCCTGGACCCCACACAAATGGGGCGAATCACTTTAGGCAAGCCAGGGAATCAACTCACCTTCCCATCAGAGTCCTCCGAGATGCGGTAGTGATACACCCGGCCCTCCAGCCGCACAGAGATTGACCGCTGGCCGGGGCTGCTCTCGCTCTCCCTGACCAGAAAGCTGCCGTTGATGCCGGAGCTCAGCAGGTACTCAGAGGCGTTCCGGGAGATGGGTCCGTGGTACCAGGAGAATTTGTCAACGCTGTTCCGGGGTCCGATGTAGTTGCTGGGCACCCATCCGCCTTTGCCGGCCCGGTTCTTGACCTCGCACCACTCGCCGCTGTTGTTGTAGGCCACCATGGTCACCATCTCTCCTGGTTAGCGGGGAGGGGAGATGAAGGGAGTATGGGTTACTGTTGTTACCATTGCGTTGGAAGGGAGGGAGTCAGACAGAGAGACAGAGAGAGAGAGAGAGAGAGAGAGAGAGAGAGAGAGAGAGAGAGAGAGAGAGAGAGAGAGAGAG
>JBBPCV010557428.1:0-11477 GCA_037974505.1 Plocamopherus tilesii
GAGAGAGAGAGAGAAAGAGAGAGAGAGAGAGAGAGAGAGAGAGAGAGAGAGAGAGAGAGAGAGAGAGAGAGAGAGGTGGGGGGGGGGAGAGCAGATCTTGAAGAGCGTAGAGCATTTGCCGCCAATGTGGGGATTAACTCTTTGACTGCCATAATAAGCCAATACATCGGGATGAGCCTGACCTAACTCTTTGACTACAATCTGCCCATATATATCGGGACGAGCACGTTCATGCTCATCCGGTGCCAGGCTGCAGACAGTTAGACAAATTTTGATGTGAGGGCACCCATATTACTGAGAAATGCAGATGGTCATAAAAGGGAGATGATCATTACGCAAAAGGCAAATTGTGTTGTATCATTCATCTTACAGGGAGGCGATGACCGAAGTCCGAGATTGGCCGAACGTCTGGGCGAAGACATGGCCATGCCGTACCTGATGCTGACCATGCTACTACCTGGCACTCCGTACCTGTATTATGGCGATGAGATAGGTAGGGACTACTTGAACCTATTAGTCATGTAATGTAGGTCAGCGTATAACTAGCTTGTCAAAAATATCTGTACGAAGTCTGGCTCCGTAAAATATAACAAAATCCAACTTTTTGATTATAATCTCATATAAAGTTAGTTTATTTGTTTGATGGAAGTATCGGAGTATTTTATATACAGACACAGTCCGTTTGATTGAGCAAGTGCGTGGATACAATTCAAGAGTTTTGAAAATGATACAGAGTGATCTGCAGCTGGGGATGAGTAAAGGACAGACAGTTGTATCCTTACACTGGACATGATAAGCCATCATCATCAGGGGTGGCGTGTGCACGTACGCATGTTGCGGATCAATCTTCTACATGATGGTCTGTCATCAGCAATTCTTGCAAATGCAGTGTTGGTGGTGATGCAACAGAACTTTGTCTAAAACGCTATGCGCTGTCATCCACGTGCTGTTTTCCTTCTAGGTACTCACTAATACCTAAATTTTCCAGTCCTTTTTGTCTCCATAAATTTTAATGTCCAAGAAAACGAACTGCTAACTAAATTTTCCAGTCCTTTTTGTCTCCATAAATGTCCAAGAAAAAACAACTGCCGTTTCTTGATATTAAGCAATTCTCTCTTCTTGCCTCTTTTGTCGAACACTTTCTCATGAGTAATTTTGGCTGTCCACGGCATCTTTAACAATCTCCGAAGAATCCACATTTCAAATTATTCCAAACGTCTGATGCATTCTGAATCTTAAGTCCAGGATTCACAAGCATACAGCAGCGTCAAAGACACATGATTAGGCATCCGTTTTTCCTTGGGAAAGAAAGTTAACCCTTATTGCCCAACATTGCTTAGCTTCTCCGCGGCTGACGCCCGGGTTATTCCGGTCTCCACTCGGAATGAGCCGTAAAAAAAGACTCCCCCTGGAGCGCGGATAGCTCAGTGGTTAGGGCACTCGACCACCAAGCCAAAGGTCACAGTACAGGGTCGTTACCGGCTGTGCAACCTTGGATTTGAAATCCGTTTTCGGCTTTTTCCACCTCTTTGCTTTGTCGTGTGGTAGGCATTAAGTACCTAGTCCCATCGGAGACGGACGATAAATTAGAATGTCCCATGTGCTTTAGCGCATGGGAAAGAGTCCTCGGCGATTAAAATCGAAAAGATCAACCCAACACCTCTACTCTGGCAAAACTAAGTTCCTACGAAATTTCTTAGGGACTCATTCACCTCTACAACTAGTAGCCTAGGTGTACGATTGCCATTGCTACGAGATCTTCAATATTGACGCAAATAAAAGGCTTACATCACCCCTGGATAATATAGGGCATTATATATTTGCTTACATATCCATTTATGGATTTATAATTTATTGATCTTTTATGTAATACATTTCGATATGGAGGCATTTAATCAATCTTTGAAGCATGAGCAATATTATAGGTATTAGAAAGGAACGATACTTATGGCAAACGACGTGAATGTGTATTGCTGTCCTTAATTCTTATTATGGATGTGTGATAATCTTGCCCTAAGTACTTGTAACAGTCTTTTCAAGATAAACACTTGATTGTGACCTCATCATCTTATAGTTAATAAGAATCATGAGCAGCAATGGTTACACGACTTCACTCAATGGGATCTCCTCATCCACCCACACTGTTATTGTCGTTATATTGTCTGATCCCAGGCATGCATCAGGTAGATAACAATAGCATCCACCGTTGGGAACGCAATCAGCCAATGAGAGGCCCGATGCAGTGGAACGGAAAGCAATGGGCGGGGTTTTGTGAGCAGCTTTGCCCTCGTCCCTGGATGGATCACCACCCTGACTTCAAGCAATCCATGAATGTTGAGGTGAGACAGGTTCATAGGAAATCACACATGAAATTTTCAAACATTAAAGTTGAGGTGAGACAGGTTCATAGGAAATCACACATGACATTTTCAAACATTAAAGTTGAGGTGAGACAGGCTGATAGGAAATCACACATGAAATTTTCAAACATTAAAGTTGAGGTGAGACAGCTGATAGGAAATCACACATGAAATTTTCAAACATTAAATTTGAGTTGAGACAGGCTGATAGGAAATCACACATAGATGTAGTCTCCTTGCGATTGTTTTTTTTTCGTTTCTCAACATCATTTGATACGATCTAAAGGCAATGCTTTCTAACATAGGAAAATATGAACAAAATATCATTCAGTATATTATATTGTTCTAACTATGGCATTTTAAAAATCCCCAGGCCCAGAAAGCTAACCCATACTCAATGTGGCATCTTTTCAAGAACTTGACGCGTCTAAGGTCTTCCAGCCCATCTTTTGAATATGGAGATTACATATCTTCCATACAGGACAATGAAGTGTTTTCATTCGTACGAGAGTTCGACGGCGAAAAGGGGTTAGTGGGTACTTTTTGTATTCCTCTCACCATGCAGTTGTATTCATAACCTTACCACTGTAAGATTTTTAAGCAGGTGGGTGAGCAAAGTTTTTATATTTATTGTTCATGGTAAATCAATTTTTAGAGCTTTCCCGGGCATTTATATTCTTTTTATACCGTCGCTTGTTTTTCTCCAGTAGTCTCCATTTCTCCATGTTCCTTTTTCAATTTTTTTTGTTTCTTATGAATGCTTTCCATGACAGTATACTTTGACTTTATTGGGTTAGCACCTTAAGCCTAACAGATTACCTCTGTTTCGACGGATGTGCACGCGACCTCAGTTTCCCCGATAAGTTTCATCATTAGTCTCAACGATTCGCTGCGATGGCCAAGGGAGATTAAACTCTTCGATCGATTTGAGTTCCTGTTGCATTTGGAATCGTCATTGAATTTTGTTGATGTCCGTATTGATGGATATTGTTGGTCTTCCCAAATAGTTTTGGTGTGTAAATGTGAATGACGTGGATTCTGAATCTATCACTTTATTTCTGGTTGTTATGATCGTGTCTAGGTATTTGTCCAAACAGCTGTCATCTGTTGTCCAGAATTTGGATGTTTTTTGTTTTTTTATTTATTGTTTTTTGTGTTTTTTACGCTTTTGGTAAAGCGACACTTTAGTTCTTTTTGACTTTGATTGATATTTTAGATTCATCTCACTAGTTAGTTGAGGGTTGCATCAAGTCTCCGTCACCGGGAGAAAGTGCCAATGTTCCACTGTTGAAGACCGGTCGGATTTTTCCAGCGATGCATAACATTTCAATTAAGTTTAGATTGTCGCTTCTTTTCCATGAGTTAGTCAGTTTTAAGATGCTGTTTTTTTTTCTTGTTTCTACATCACAACAATCTCCAATTAATGATTGAAGTCTCTGTGCTCCTAAACATTCTTCTGTTGTGATTGTTAGCAGTACATCAACACGATTCAAGCCTTTTGGTCTTACAATCAAAAGGCCATAGGTTTTCATCCCAACAATATCCAATTGTTCTTAGTTGATCTGATTTACAGCTATTACCAAAGTCTGCAGGCTAGATCCAGTGCATTGTATCGAAAATGGAAATTTAATCAAGAAGTACAAAGCACAGCACATGCAAACTAAAGGTCGTCCCTTTTCATTTATTGAGGCTTGTATATATGAAAAGAGTGCGGCTCAATCAACTAAGATTCTAGGGGCACTCGAATAAATTATGTTAAGTATTGATCTTTTAAAATCCTATATCTATACTCAAAACCAAAGAGCATGATTCTCAATAGTTTTGTTATATTCTACTGCATGCCAATGTTGAGGTGCTGAAAACACATTGCAGTTAAAAGCGTTGTATCACTTCGTATTTTGGAGATTTTTTAACTTCAATAGATTTATTAATTTAGCATTGAAATCAAGATTGAATAGACCTTGAAGCACGGAGACAGATTACGATTTTTTTTCGATTTTCTAAGTTTACATTTCCCTAAATTGCATTGCGACATTTGACTGGAAGCATAATCCTAAACACGTTTTCTATTCATTTCAAACATCTGCAGGTATTTGGTGGCCTTGAACTTTGTGAATAAAACGGTCAGAAAACACTTGACAGGAACACACGACACCATACCAGGTAGAGCCACAATCGAAGTTATTTCGGGCGTGACCTCACGTGGGAAAGGTGACGGTCTTGACCTTGACCCCTTGAAATTGGAGCCATACCAGGGAGTTGTGTTGTCTTGGGCCTACAAAGCTAAAGAACTTTGATAATCCACGAGTGTTTTATTTACTATTCCTGCTCTGATAATTCAAATATTGATTTTAATTGGTACTTGTATATAGTTGTTTTAACCATTGATGCTTTTATTAAACTATTTGCAAAAATTTGTTTCATTTAAAACGTTTTTTTTTCAACAAAATGATTTTGTCTCTTGATAGCTGTGGTAATTAAAAAAAAAAGAAGAACTCACATGCAAAGTCTTTATTTGTATGTTGTCTCCAGATCTCTTTGAAAACCGTATTACAGAATCGTTACACTATTTGTATTAGAATAGAAGAAATGATATTGCAAGGTGTCCTAGCAACTAATGCTGAAAATAAATTAAAAGGAAAACGACATATTAGTTAAACGGAAGGTTTCGTCAACGTAGCCCAACACACCATCTGGCGGTTATTATACAGCTAGGTTATTAATTAACGACAGGATCTATAAGCTCCAATCAGAGTCCAATCAGAGATGGACAGTTTGCCACAGCGAATGGAGGATATTGGCACTTTCTGGGCCCTGTTGAAATGGTCTATATCTATTTTTTGTCAGATCTAATTCATTGTGCTACATGTTTGTTCCAATTTACCTGGATGCGACAACAAACCTTTAATGTGCACTGGTTAGCGATGGCATCATTTAACGCTTTGGCTACCATAAGTCCAAAATATATCGGCATGAACTCGATTAATGTTTTTGACTCCACTAAGCCCATAGTATTTCGGAATAAACATCATTTAACTCTTTCACTTCCACAACCTCCTTATGCATCGCCATGAACACGATTTAACTCTCTGACTACCCTAAGGCTATAATACATCACCATGAACATGATTTAACTTTCTAACTACCAGAAGCTTATAATACATCACAATGAACACAATATATCTCTTTGACTACCATAAGCCATGATAAATAGCCATGAACACGATTTAACTTTCTAACTTCCAGAAGCTTATAATGCATCACCATGAACACAATTTTACTCTTTGACTACCATAAGCCCATATGTCGCTATGAATACGATTTAACTCTTTGATTACCATGTGCCCATAAAAGGTCATTATGAACACGATTAAATTCTTTGACTACAATATGCTCGTATATCGATATGGATGCGATCGTAATAAAGATATGGGCAATGTCATCGAAGAATTAATGCCGATTTACCGGCTTATGGTAACCAAGAGATTGGTCCTCAGCCATGCTTACTTCCTAGATTGAGTGTCAAACCTATCGGTTAAAGGTCATTTGGTATTAAACGAAGCGAAAAGAGAGGAAGATGTAAATTTATTTATGGACACTCAAGGACAACGAGAAACAGAGGGTGATTACAATACAGAAACAACACTAAAAGTGATGAAATAGCTTGTAAAATATAACTTTTAATTCATTGTAATAGCTTATCTTTCAAATGGCAACGTTTGATAATTAAATAGTGAAATCGACTTCAAGTTGTAAAATGCATAATTGAGCAAACAGCAATTCGTTTTAATGAATACTGCTAGATATAAAACCACGTGTACACTATTACACTACATACTATTACACACTCACATACACAAAGCAGTGACTTAACGTGTGATGATATATCCGTGTCACCACAAATTAAAACAGTTGAAATAATAAACTACATGGACCTACTGCGGAAACAAATATCAGCCTGTTGATAGGATGGCATTTATAATAATAGCCAAGGGTGACTAAGAGCTTCCAAGCAATCTCCAATTTTAGATTTTACTGTCCAACATCGATTGGGGTTGCTTTTTGATACCCCTTTATCCTAGGCATTATGATGGCGTGGACATTTGGAAACCATCTCATAGCAGAGATTATAATATTATATAGAAAGACGGTCTATTAAACGTATTTTTGGAACCATATGCGAGAGTAGTGTCCCCTGAAATTGGCTGATTACCCTGGAGATTTCTAATAACGTATGCTCTTCGATTATGCATAGTAAGTTATACTTAGTTTATTCAGTTGAGTTGGAATTTCATGACGCTGACATCGAAGTCAAAGCAGACGTTTGGTTAGATCAAATAAAATGTCGACACCTGACCTTATATCACAAGACGGTGATATTTATTCACCATTCAATCGTTTAAACGCTCATGTAGAACAGCACTTGCGAAAGCCTCTCCCATTCTCATTGTTAACAAAATATAGGCTAAAAGCTAAGTAGATATAGAGGCGCCTCACTAGTTTAGTCTGCCGGGATGATAACATTAAAGATAATATCAATGCATAAAGATCTGATCTAGAGTAGATACCTCATAATATAACCTATTCTACATTTAGCCTACACCTAGAGTTCTAAATCTTGCTAGAATCTAGGCCTAAATCTAGGATACCAGACCTAGATATGTAAATCTAGATCTAGATTCTAGATGATGAATGAATGTGTAGTCTCAGACTGTCATGTCATGTAATCTAAAAAATGGTCTACATATCTAGATTTAGTTTCTAGAACCAGGCTTCTATAATGAATACTCATGACTAAAGAAATGAAAATAATAGGCCCTAGATTAAGATAATTTTTGTGGTAGATATTCGGAGGTAAAGGGAAACACTACTGTCTCACCATTTTGAATAAACATGGACTAAACTGCTAAGATCAATGTAAAGTCAAACTTGCAGCCCTTTGCAGCCCTTTGACTCATTTAGAAAAGTAGAATTCAAACCTCAAATGCCACAAAGAGAATAATATTAAGGGTACTTTGGAATACTGATTTTAGAGAGCTTACTGAAATTTTTGAAGTCATATATTCTCAAAACAATGAATTTTGGAGATGTACAGCAATATTGCATTATACCAGCAAATATAACTTATGGTATTTGACTGCTTCTGTTCCACCAGGCATGTGGAGGTAAATTCTTCAGAAAAAGATTCGCCATGAGTAGAAATTGACTTGAAAATAATATACTAGAGGGCAGGATGGTCTAATGGTTGGACTCTAGGCTGGTAATCGAAAGGTTTCGGGTTCTAGTCGCACTGCGACTGGTTTTCCTCACCCCTCTCAGGTGTAATGGATACCAGGCCGTAAAACAGTGTTGTGTCGGTTAGAAATATAAATAATGCATTGCGCATAAATGGCTGCATGTTGGTTTTTGTGTTCAGTGTTGCTCTTGGCTGTGGACACATTGTAAAGCGTGTTAAGCACATTTAGCTAGTGGATATTGCGCTATATAAAAGCTATTATTGAAAGCTTTATTTATATTAGAGGGAAGGCTGAGATGCCTCTGCTGCGTAGAATATAAATTATTAATACAGGCATTGGAAAAACACAACTTTGTTGTGGGGCAGAGAACGTAAACGGCATTTTAAAAAGTACAGAATAATGACACAATAATGTTTGTTGCTTTCCGTCTGATTGCTCAATAGCATGCCCTTAAGAGGAAACATTCCAATAATGATGAGAAAAATGGCAAAACATTGCACAAAAGATACATAAATGGGACAGAGCATGTTACTTTGTGAGATCAAAATTCGTGTAGACATCTATGATGATAAACAATAAAACGGAGATTAGACGACCACTTTGATGAAAGACGTTTAAATAGTCGAAACAATTGCATGGACGTTCAAGTTTTCTGATCGCAAAGGTGCGGGGTGATAGAAACCTCAGCTTTTCTAGGACCCACACATCTATGGGTGGGTGGTTCGGGGTGATAGTGACCTCAGCTTTTCCAGGTCCCAGGCATCTTTGGGAGGGCGGGTGTAAGGGGAAGGGCGTGGGGGATGAGGCATGGAGGATGGGCGTTTGGATGGGCGTTTGGATGGGCGTTGGGGATGGGGAGTGTGGGCGTGGGGGATGGGGAGTGTGGAAATTGTCGTAGAGATGTGGGGCGTTGGGAATGGACGTGTGGCTTGGCGTGGGGATAGGCAGGGGGCCTGGGTGAGGCAATGGACGAGATTGATGGGCGTGCGAGACGGGTGTAGGTGAGGGGATGGGCATGAAGTTTGGGCGTGAGGGATGGGCGTTGGGGGGGGGAGGAAGGGAGGCTGTGCCTGGTGCCTAGACTTGGTCAAGAGGAGATTTTTGAAGCCACATAATTAGATCGCACAGCAAATGTGATGTTACAATGTTTTTTGGTTGCCAATTGTTCAGAGCAAGGATCCTTACTGAGCTCTAAGCGAACATAAACATTTTGCTGACAACGTGGTTACAAATAAATGGACGCGTTAAAATATTGGAAAGATCATAACGTCATCCTTTCATGGGAACATCACATGAATAATTTTGGAGATACACTATGGGACTAATTTTTCAATGCAAAACATATAAACATACAGAATTATCATAATATACCAAATCTGATGACAATATATCCCTTAAATGGCAGTTGGAGATATTCCTAACGTGGGTATAGAGATTACTAACAAGTAAATGCTCTTTAAAGGCAACATTTTTACAACAAATTGATATCAAACACTGGTACTGCTGTCGTGCTTCATGGAATGTAGAATTGAAAGCCAGCCGTATAACAGTAAGAGCCGCAGAGGACAAAAGTGAAAAGAATGCATGCAAATTGTATTGGTGCTTTATGTGGCTGTTCAAATCAGTAATGAAACCAATCGCTTGTGGTCTCCCCCTGAAGCCGTTTTAAAATAAAATCGTCAAGTGGCTGATTTCACGAGTGAATTGAAGGCATAAATTGTGTAAAGAAACAAGTTTGTCCGGTTCATTTTATTAGGCAATCGTACGGAGAAAGACAAGAGAATGATTACTCTTATCAAAGAGCGGAAGGCTGGTGCAGACCAAGTCTCAGTAACCTGGTTCATCAGACAGGCACTGGTCGCCACTCCAAGCGGTTTGACACACGGCCGTTTGGGGGTTAAAAGATTGTGGATGTGTATCAGAGGATTTTTGTATTACCCTAATATGATTAATTTCAATCCCATCACGTCACAATAAAATTCTTGCTATTGCTGATACAATAACTCTTAAACTATGTATTCAAATAGTTTAGAAGAATTATGGGAAGAATGAATGCAATAGTATACTTGAATTCTGAAGGCGTGAGTGCATATAATTTAAAAGAGTTCTAAAAGAGTGTATAAAATCGTTTTAAAGACTTCTAAAAGTAAGTATGCATATTGTTTACGAGAATTCTGAACAAATGATTGTAAATGGTTAGGAAGAGTTCTAAAAGTGTGTGCGCTGGTGGTTTTAAAAAGTTCTAAAATGTGTATGCAAATAGTTTACACAAATTCTGGAAGTATGGGCGAAAATAGTTGTTAAGCTTATGCAATGTTGGTTCGATTAAAATCTATTTTGGTATGCTGACAGAAAAGTGAAAGAAGCAAGATTTCTGGCAAATGTCTCTGGACACCCGTGCAGTAATGGCCATTCCGCTTCTGGAAATCAGGTCACACCAGTTTCGTCGTCTGCCTTCTATCTGGTACAGGGTCGGTTTCACTGGTACAGATAGCCGGATAGACTAGGGACAGTCCCTGGCCAACCTTTGTATGGTCCTGTTGTCGTAAGTCACGTGCTTAGACTCGTCTGTGGAGGGCGGCGAGATGACGTCCTGGATCATCGCCTTGGCCACGTTCTCCATGTACACAACCATAGAGTTTGAACAGCAGCAGGCCAAAGGCCTCAGACACAGGTACTCCAGGCAGATACTGGCCCGACACTCTTCTCGCTTTCCTAGTAGAGCACTGTTAAAAAGATACAAAGTGAATTAACCTTTTCAGTGTCAATCGACCATATTATTATATTGTCATGAGCACGGTTTAGATTCTTGACTGCCATAAACCCATATTAGACAAGCAGGATTTAACTCTTTGACTATGCTTCTCTCGATGTACTGGCTTATGGCAATGAGAGAGTGAAGAGGAGAATGAGCTGATGAGAAATAAATAAACTACTACAATGTTTCGATTATATTTTTAAGTTTATACTGCCACTATACAATAGCCCTGACAATCCACAGGGATTGTTACCTAAACTAGTTGACGTATGATCAAGCTAATCTTACCATAAACTTTTATCAGAACAAAGGGCCAAAAAGAAGAATGTCCATAAGACTACCCCTAACCCTAACCCTAACCCTGTTATTATCCGAAGCTGCAGGGACATAACGTTAAACACATCTGACAAAAGAACAAGGAAACTTTTCCTTACGCTGGTCGAAAAATGCTGAGTCGATCGAAATTCATGGTCTTGATGGCCTCTTCCACCTCCCCCTGAGGATAGGATGACAACAGAGACAATGAATAAACTAACAAACGCAAACTCTCTCAATGATTGAACCGGATTTGCCAGCCTCATCCCACTAGTGAAGGGAAAAAACATACCAATCCTCTCCAAACGAAAGAAGACAAAACAACACCACCACAAAAACAACAACAAAACACTAAAGACTACAACAAAAACAAAGAAACAAACAAACCCAAATGCAAACAAAACAACACAAAGCAAAAAGCAAAGAACAAAACAAAATAAAACAAAAACAAACAAACTAAAAACAACAACAACAAACAAAGAAACAAACAAACTTAAACAAGAACCCAAAACGAAAATAATAAACCAACCCAGCAATGAAACAAAAACAAAATAAATGACAAACCCCCCTAACAAAAAACAAAATGGAAACAACAATATAATGCACAAGAAAGAAAATAACCCTTCCCCCTCGCGCGCGCGCGCGCGCACACACACACACACACACACAAAACAACCCATCAACAAACAAAAATTGAAGAAAAAAGAAACAGACGAAAAAAAGAACAATAAGAACAAATTATATAGAGAATGTCAGGGAGTCGGTATCAAGAGAGAGCTCAACTGGGAGATTGACAGAAAAACAGAG
>JBBPCV010558539.1:0-11470 GCA_037974505.1 Plocamopherus tilesii
CACTGGCCATCAGGACTTGGGTGGGGGGTGTTGGGGGGGGGGGGGCACGTCTAGGGGCTCATCCATCTGTTTTAGCTATCCATCTGTCTCGCTCTGTCTGTCTGTCTGTCTGCCTGTCTGTCTGTCTGTTTTTCTCCCTTTCTCTCTGCCTATTTGTCTGTCTGTCTGTCTGTCTCTCTGCATGTCTGTCTGTCTCTCTGTCAGTCGGTCTCGGTCGGTCCGTCTACCTGTCTATCTTTCAACTGTACTGCATTCATTGTCCCTACTGACCCCAACCCCAACCCCACCCCAAGTTTCAGGACGTGTTTCAGGACGTGTTTCATTACGTGTTTCAGGACGTGTATCAGGACGTGTTCCAGGACGTGTTTCATTACGTGTTTCAGGACGTGTTTCAAGACGTGTTCCAGGACGTGTTCCATTACGTGTTTCAGGACGTGTTTCAGGACGTGTTTCAGGACGTGTTCCATTACGTGTTTCAGGACGTGTTTCAGGACGTATTTCATTACGTATTTCATTACGTGTTCCAGGACGTGTTCCATTACGTATTCCAGGTCGTGTTACAGGTCGTGTTTCAGGACGAGTTTCTTGTGTTGGCAGTGTGTTACTGGGGTAGATGGACTGCTATGTAAGGCACCAAGTCAAGGGATGACCGTTATACCTGAGTTGCTGGACCCGGCCCCCTTCCCCACCCCGTGTGGCCAAGGTTGTTGCAACTTTGGCCTGTCAAAAGATAGACAGGATTGGGGTGGTGGGGGGTGTTCTACTGCTATCATGTCCGTAACCACACCACGTTGTGACACGACGAGTTACACAAGCGACCTGGGATGCGTGTTGTGTCAAACGATAAACTGGATTCGGGGCGGGTTGGCCACAAGGGAGGTAACACGTGAAAGAATTAGACTACGTGTAGAATAACAGCTACAAAGAAAAACACAGACCGCCATTTCACCAAAAATTGGTTTAGATCCAATTAATCAAGGGGAGATAAGTACAATGTCTGGTAGGGGATGTGATGTACCGGAGTCCCTAAAACCAACAATGACCTCGGCGTCTTTCCGACAGGTTTGTACCCGATGCAAACGCCACCTGGCGTGCAACCCTTGCACCCTTCCCGTTTATCTGGACGGCGTCTTCGATCAGATGGAAGGCAGCGGCCGAGGGGGGCGGGGCGGCGGCCCCTGGGCCCAGGAAGGCCCCGAAGGGCCCCGGGCGGAGGGACGATAAGACAGGGGTGGGTATGAGGACAAGGATGGTACAAATTGTCCAGAGTATTGCTGTTTCGAGGAACGGGGTTTTTGGGTGTGTATGTTTAGCTAAGATAGACTTATATATTACATCTTGCTGCTCAGAGAATTTTGCACTTTTCTTCCCTAGAGTTATAAGATATCTCTAGAAATGTACGGTTATTAAAAACAGAACAACAAAAACAAAAAAGATACCAGAACAACCCTACCGCCCAAATGATCTACATAAACAAAATAAAAAAACAAAATCAAGTCAACAAGAAAAAGAAAACTGGAAAAAAAACCAAACCAAAAAAAAAAAAAAAAAAAAAAAAAAAAAAAAA
The DNA here is from genome assembly GCA_037974505.1 of Plocamopherus tilesii. Taxonomy (NCBI): domain Eukaryota; kingdom Metazoa; phylum Mollusca; class Gastropoda; order Nudibranchia; family Polyceridae; genus Plocamopherus; species Plocamopherus tilesii. Next base: position 1,568 of record JBBPCV010558539.1, read on the forward strand.
AAAAAGCATCAAAACAAGAAAACAAAACACCCACCCAAACAAAGTTGAAACAGAAGAAAATCCTACACAAACAACTAGAACAAACAAAAAAGAAAAGAAGAACAACAAGACAACCGCCAGCACCATTTCCAGAACAACTACCACCACCACCACCATCAACAACAACAATAACGATAACAACAACATTTTTGACATTTTGATATGATGCTGTGAATGTGTCAGAAGAAGGGGGAAAAAAGCAGAAATAAAAGCAAAAGGTAACCAAAATAAAAACAAAAACAAACAAAAGATAAAACAAAACGAAGACATGACAAACAAATCGTCGAACACCGAAAACGAAGAATAACAAAAAGCACAACGAAAACCAAAACCAGGACCAAGAATAACAAAACAAAGAACGAAACAAAACAGCCACCCCCTCCCCCCAATCCCCCCCCAAAAAAACAACAACAACAACAACAAACAACCCCAAACAAAACAACAACAACAAAAAAACAACAAACAAACAAAAAACAAACAACAACATACAAACAACAAAACAACAACAACAAACAAACAACAAAACAATAAAAACAACAACAACAACAAACAAACAAAACAACCCAGCAACAAAAAACAACAACAACAGCAAACTATTACATAATCATAGCACAAAGCATTTATTAAAAAAAAACAAGTTGTAACTAATTGTCTACCAAGAGTTCAATGGGGAATTATGTTGAGGATACCCAAGAAAGTCCAGTTCTTTGAAAAAAAAATTCATTACTGTTTTCTTTATCATTATTTTCTCATCATTTTCTTAGAATGACAGTTCACAATGGACCAAGCTTTACATATTGTCTGAGTAAGAGAGTGAAACTGAGAACCTTAAAATAATTTTGCTCCATTTCCACCACCAAACAAAAAGTAAAATTAAGAAAATTAGGCATCAAATTAATTTGACTTTCCGAGTTTTAGGATAAACATTCAATTAAAAATAAAAAGATACAACACATTATGTGAAGTTTGCAGAGAAAACATATATGCTTATACTGCCTGTAGTAAAAAAAAAAAAGAAAGAAAGAAAAATGTTCAAACCAAAGAGCTTGTTTTTATATCAAACAGACATAAGACAGGTCTAGCAACTGCTCATTATGGCAACCGTAAATAATCTCCCTAAACTGCATGACACAACAATGCTTAGATTATACATCATACATGTGTGACAATTGTATCGCATTGCATATACCGTTTGACACTGGTGGTCTGTTATATGAAAGAAAGATTGCCACAATAGGAGCAACAGGAAAATATAATTATATATAATAGACATAAATAATTATATATAATATACATAAATAAAAAATTATGTTTTGTTTTTTTGTTGTCTTATCTTAGATAGGCCAAACAAGCCTTTGATTATAATGACAAGAGCAAAGTCTGTCATGTAGAATCAAATAAGTAGGTCTATCTAATGTCCCAAACTCCAAAATAATTGTAAAACATTTTTCAAAACACAGTAACTGCATTTATAACAAAAGTTGAGCTATGTCGATATAAAAAAGAATGCCTTCAAAGAGCAGACAGATTTTCAATTAGAGACTGCCAATATGCATCTTTTTTAAAGGGAATCAATTTAACAATGTGAAAAAATACTCCAGTGATGATGGTAAAAGTGACAAGATTATTTTCTTTTTCTCATCAAAGTAGAAATGACTGATATTGAGCTTTGGCAAAAACATCCTTCAATTAATACCTTTCCCATGTAAGCACAAAGTTGATATAAAAAAATCAAAGGAATCACATTTAGGCATCCAGAAGTCACATTGTGTACAAAAATCTCAGCAGATTTGAAGTGCATTGCTGCACCAGTCATGTCTCACACTAATGAACAAAAGGGCTTTTTGCGTAAGAAAATATGCTGAATTGAAATCAGTAAAAACTGGTTCAACAATCACTGCAAGAATGACATGGTTGATCCATAATCAAGATTCCACCTAAGAAAAAAAACATTGACAGGTAGTATGAGCAAGTCATAATGTGGGGTACAAACCAGTTTGAAATGTCCAAATATTGGCCACAAAGATGTCAAATAAATCTATTCAAAGGTGCAGCAAGGTTCTCCCATCATAAAATCTTGCAAAATGAAGCCATATCACATTTTTGTTCACCAAGGAAGATCCCGAGACAATGGTTTGGTGAGAAAATAAAAACAATTGATGCATGGGGCTGGATCTCAAAGCAAGGGAAACAATGGGAGGATTTTCTACACTATGTTTGGTTCACCAATGAGGCTCATTTTCATGTGACTGAGAATATAAACTCAAAAAATTGCATGCACTGGTGAAACAAAGAACCAGGTGAGTTGGTTTAAAGTTAAAGAGACCTGCACATGAAGAAAGCGAAATTATGTGTAGCTTCAAGCACTCAAACATCATTGGGCTATTCTGGTTTTGTAATGAAAATGAAATGACATAAATTGTCACTGCATAACCCTTTCATATCTGGGGAAGATTTTGCAGTCATGAAGCAAGAGGTCAGTAATGGCTGAAGTTAGAAGGTGCAGCCCCCCTTACAGCAGGAAACGGTTAAAGAATCGTTTTGATGACAGTTGACAGTGTCATCAGTTTATTGTTTCATGGCATTTATTAATTATGGGCATTTCAGTCTGAATTTTAAACCTACTTGACTTTTATCTAAGTATAATGGAGGTTAAGTGCAACACCTTTTATAAATGGTAAAAAAAAAACAAAATGTGGATAGTCTATTCAAGTATTTAAGAATGCAACCATTTTAACTTATGAATATTTTTTCTTTAAGAATTTGCGTCATGCAAAGTAGTTTTTTGTTTCCTTTGTGACTTTTCGGCAGACATAGAGTCTGGAACTCCATGTTTATTTAATGGCCTTACTGGATGTCTTCAAATATTTTGAGAATATTTTAATTACATAAAAGATTTAAAATTGTTTCAAAAAGAAATAGTTGAATTATTCAACTCTGGCAAAATTTGAAAGGGGAGGAGAAAAAAAAAAGAAAGGAAGAAAAGAAAGAGGCCAATGATTAAAGAATTACTTTTTTAAGTACAAAAAGTATGAAATGTCAATTTTGGCACACTGACTTTTAGTATGTAATCCTCAACTGTAAACATATTGACACGATCCTGTATAATTCATATTATTTCCATGAGATAAACATTGAGATGGATTGTTAGTGATGGAATAACGTGAATAGAGAATCTTGTGAGAAAAATATGAATGGAAAGATGGTAACTGCAAAAAAAAAAAAAAAAGTAGGCTCACACGGTGACATGCCATTTACACACATACTCACACACGCACAACCACAGAAACACATATATCGGATGGTCATAAAGAAATTGAGACTGACTTTAGAGCCTTGTACACATGTTTTCCAAGTCATTCATCCATCAGCGTTGAAATTTCATACAAACACACACATAAAAAAAGATCCTTTTTCAAATAACAGCAAAAGAATAATTTGGGCAATTGATTAAAAAACAAATGTATAACAGAAGTTTTCGTAAAGAATATAAAAAATTATAATATTGAACACAAAATCATTGGCATAAATTTAACCTACATTTTAACATTCTAAATGACTGGCCGATCTGCATTTATGTTCAATTAAATTCATCAATAATCCTTTCTTATGTAATAAAATTTATTTATTTATTAGTGTTATAACTGCCATGTATGTTTGCTTGTAGGTGAAGTTGCACAATCTTGTTGCACTAGGAACATATTTGATGGATACAGCATATGAGTTGGATGTAAGACACAGCAATAATTTTGGCTCTTACGTGTACTCTAGTCTTTCTCTGCCATAAGACACCTGTAGAAACCACAATCTTCTTGTAAAAATCTGTTTTCTCACAATAAAGGTGATACAAATGAATGTTCCTTTTGTTGCTACCCTAAAATAACAAACTGCTTTTTTACACAGCATTCTAAAGTCTCAATATTTAATTTTTACAGTGGATATCTTAAAAAAGTCACCACACCTGCACTTTTCATTGGATCATCATGAAATTCCACATACACAAGGAATTCAAACCCATTAATCAACAGTAAAAAATAATCTTGAAGTTTTGTGACCGGGCTGCCAACCCCAAACCATAAAAAAGTGTATAATCATTAAGCAAAAAGTGTAAAATTTCGACCAAAAGTGTAAACTCCTAATCGCTGTGAGATTCTAGTAACAATAAAGTAACTCTTTTATAATAAAATGTTACTAAGTTACTTCTTAGCCAAGGAGAATCCAATGGCTAACTTAGAAAACATGTACTAGAAGACAAATTTCCTGCATTGCCTGCAACTGCAAACTGGATCCTTGCTTCAATAAGGAACTTTGTAAAAATGATCTAAGGACATTTTGGTCTTCCCCATAGCCATAAGGTGTCATCAAAGATGTCAAAGAAGAAGATAAATCACCAGCCTTCTCCTAACAGATATGTTTTGTGAGGTCAAGAGTTTTAATGTCAAATCTTCCATTAGATCTGGCTCAAATATTGAAGTGTGACCTCCATGTCTTGCAAAAAACTAACGTCTTTGTTATGTTAGACTTGGTCTTTCCCTTAAAATACCTAGTAATATCTAATTATATAATTTCACTCTCTTTTTCTGTTTTTGTGGAGGCTTCAATTTCACTAAACATGTCTAGTGTTCAATCGTTTCCACATTTCCTAGTGAGAAAAAGGAATGAAAATGAAACTGAAACTCGTTCAAAAGGTAGTTGCAGAGATTGGAGAGTTCCATTTTATATAATAAGACACTTCTGTCACTACATAAATATAAAACCGAGCCTAGAAAGTTTTCAATTGCTTGAATATCCGACCCAAGATCCGCGTTCATAAAAAAAACGTACAATAACAGGCAAAATGTGCAGGGCACGCAAAAGGTCAAAAGGTAGTACAAATAGATTTATTTTTTTTTGGGCCTAAGGTTGGCAGCTCTGTTGCTGACATTGATCCGCAAAAGAGTCCCATTTTTTTATGACCACCAATATATATATGTGCACAGACAGCAATAATAAATGAGACACATCTGTTAAGCATTCGTTTGCTTTTTGTGGAGTTTTCCATAATCATGTTATCAACTGTAATTTCCCTTCCAACTTCTGCCCAGTTGTAACACTAATTTTAATTCTGATGCTTGTTTGACAAACATAATCCAAAGACAGTAAAACCTCTCCTCCTCAAGCTCAAAGAAATATATACAGAGATCAACAGTTAAGCTAAATTTGATGCCACATGAAATGAAGTGATGAGTGGATGAATGAAAAGAAATTGGGGGATGGCACATTACCACATGCATGGAAAGATTGATTCCAGGTCACAAGTACTTACTACTTCTTTTACTTTCAAACTCTTATAAAACCCAACCCCCTCCCTCCCTCCCCACACAATCAAATCCTGGTCTTCCATATTATGATTGTATCCTCCAATGCTCAAAAGCACCTGAAGATGACTTATAATAGCACAGTAAAGAGGATCAAACTGCCATTACATCTATAGAAGAAACCAACCAAATAAACCATACAAATCAGAACCAATGTAGGAGGCGGTTGCATTGCATACATATATGAAATACATAAGCAGATTAAAACAGATTTGCATGATTAAATGTATCTTGTGACAAAGAGTGACTGGGAAAAATAACATATGAGTGTTGAAGTCCCTGATGCTAATCTCATAAGCTTCTACTAAATCTTTCCACTTGTCCTAAGGCCCTTTCTCCTTACTCCTTGAGAAACTTCAAATCCAAACAACAAATTGCGTCCTAACATAAAGAAAGAGGCCTTGACTCCCACACAATCATACTCATTTTCTTCTGCATCAATAAATCCACAGAAAAAGTAATGGAAGTAAAAAAACCCAAAGTTACCACAAGTAGAAGAACTTACTATGAAATTATTGAAATTGACATAAATTTGAGATACTAGGTTAAAAACAACAAAAGGCTGAAAGAAGTTGTGTTAATGCAAAACACACCACATGCTTGTGGTTAGTCACATGTGCGTGTGTGTGTGTGTGTGTGTGAGTAAAAGCTGGACTAAAAGCAATGAATTAAACCTGTATTGTGCATCAGGATCATATCACAGAAAAAATTCAGCTCACATGATGATGTCCCATGAACACAACAAGCATCAATGTACCCATGTGATGCTCAAAGATATGATGTTAAAATTATTCAGATGTATTTCATTCTCACAGTATGTACAACACCCCGCCAAAATTTAAACAAAAAAATTTAAAAAATTACAATTCCATATCATATCTCAATATCAAGCATCAGGAAAAAGTAATCATTGATATACATGAGTCTCTCTGGTCCCCATACAGCATTGTGGAAGGAATGGAAAGTTACAAGTCAGGGTATTCAAGAAAGATTGGTCCAGAAATATGAGTAAGAACAAGAACACTACAGAAAAACAATTTCCCATTGTGGTAATATAACCAAAACATATATATATTTACAAGTTATAAGAACCCACAAAAACAAAAAACCCAACCCCCACTCCAAAGTTGTTTTTTTTAATTTAAGTATAAGGTTGCCTGTGTAGTCTGTAAGGCCTTATATGACACAAGTCCCGAAAGAGATAGGTAACAGGTATCAGTGTAGTCTGTAAAAACTTACATGCTATGTGCTACTTGCTACTTGTGCTATGATCACAAGTTAAAGTCTCATGTGAATCATGCATTTTTATTTGTTTATAATTTGAATTTCAGTCTCTATTTATATAATAAAATTGTCTTTTTCATTGGTGCTTATTTATTAATACTAACATTTTGTCTAGCTAAGTGTCTTGATGCAATTTTTGTTTTGTTTCAAGTTGTTTTTTTGTTGTTGTTTTTTTGTTGTTATTTCTACTGCAATCTCCTTGTTGATCATTTGGCCAGTCCAGGTTTCATTAAAAAAGTATTCATTAGATACAGGAATTTTTTCTTCACATCATATTTTTGTTTTTAACCCCTTTTTTATGAAGCTGTAGTGTTATTCAAATTGTCATAATTTCCAGACAAGGTGTCATACTCTATAACTTGTCTGGTGTTAGTCCATCTCCCGATTGCTTCCCTTGAAACAGTTGGTGCCAAAAGCAAATAATTCTGTAGTCAGGCTATTTCTTGTTTTATATACTTGATTTTTTATCAATGGTGATGATTGTTTGACTTACCTTAGCAGACTTTTGTTTCTTATTTTTGTCTTCTTTTCTTTTGTCTGTCACTCTACTAAATCAGAGAGAGGTTGAGAGAATCCCCAGTTTTATCCTTTGAGGAGAGTGAGTGGCGTGCATCTCAACACAAAGCATGGTCCCGCTACCGAAGAGAGGACTATTTTGGCACTGTCCGCGAGATCACAAAAGCCCAGGCAGCTCAAGCGGAAGCCCTTCAGGAGCTGCGGGATGAATCAGAGGAACTCTACTTGGCGGCTATCCAGGTATAGTTCAGTAGTCACCGTCTAATAATCTGCTGCCTTAAAGCCCTCTTCGCTTAATAGCCAGCTGCTTCAATGAAACAGATATTTCTTGTATCTAAAACACCCCTCTAATAATCCACTCTCAGACTCGGCCTTCGCCTAATAACCCGGTATTTTTCACTGGGCCCCTAAAATCCATGCTACTCAGAAAGGCAATAAAAGAACAGACACCCAAACCAATTGTCTCACTATAGACACACAATCACACCTTGGTCATCTGGTCAACCAAACCACAGCACAGGCCCCGCCCTACCTTGGAGAACAAAAGAGTAATGCCACCTTCTCCTACATAATGTTGGCAGATGGTTTGGTCATTGAGCAAGGTTTAGTCGAGCCAAGGCATTTCCATACCACCCTATTGTGAAAGATTATGTCATAGAAGTCACAACTGGCTAACAAGTTGGAGGGACAAAGAGGAACACCCATAGGTGACTTGCCACTGTTGACTGTTGATTGGCCATTTTTGCAGCCAATCATCGTTAAGTTTATCATCGGACACTACACAAAGGGTGGTCACTGATTATGCACTTTACATTCAATTATGTAATATGCCATGTACGTACATACTTTGTTACTCCCCCTTGCTTGTACATCATATAACCCGCTCTGTCACCCGAAGGCGGAGACTATTGTACTACCTTCTTTGGGAAGGAACAAAGAATTAGATCTAACACACTAGACCCAGACAATTTATGTAGGCCCCGTAGAAAATATTTACAAATGTGGAGGGAAGAATTTAATTTACAGCCTGCCTTGTGTTGTTAGTCCTCTTATTAAATGATTAAAATGCTGCAAACTTAAGTAAAGAGTCTGTCTATTTTATTCAGAGGTAGAGTGTGCTGTAAGTTTGTTAAAACATAATAAAAAAATAACATGTATACATATATAATATATATAATTGATCATCTTTATTTGATGATAATGGAGTAATGAGTACCTGGAATAATGAATCAAGTTTAAATCCCCATAATACAACTTAAAATAACGATATGAGTCAATGAATTTTCACAGATAATCCTCAGTTTTTCAACCAGCCACTACATCTTCCATTTTTTCTATGCCGAACGAAGCCTTATTATGAAGAAGCTTATTATTATTATTATTATTATTATTGTTATTATTATTATTGTTATTGTTATTATTATTATTATTATTATTATTATTATTATATTCATAGTTTTCATACACATATTTTGGCCGCTTTTCGCTTTGGTGTCACCACAGTCTAATGGCTTATTGCATTGTGTTCTTCATTGTATCATTATACCAACGACTACTACCACTACATAGTCAAAACGGCTTCAGACCATATCGAAGTAGGACGGGGCCAATATGGACACAATGATGGATAGCTGCCAAGACAACTCAATTGAGAATAGAAGTCAAAATTACTGGCTTGGATATGTCTGCAGCGTTTGACACAATCAAAAGGGAAACGTTGATCGAAATACTTTCAGAAATAGTAGATGAAGATGAACTACATACAATCAAATTCCTTCTCAACAAGACATCGTTGTGTCTTAGAATTAAATGCGCAAGATATTGCAAATCATACAATGGAAACCTAGGAACATCTCAAGCCTTAGGCCCGTACTTTTTATCATCTATCTCGGACATGCTTTACGAGATGCAAGAAAATATATCAAAAGGCCCACTCATAAAATTGAAGCAACAATCCCACATGAAATAATATACAGATGACATAGACTTCATTGGCAGTAAATTCATCGACGTAGACACCGTTCAAGATGTCCTGAAGAAGTAGAACATATTAGTAAACATAGATAAAACAGAATTAACAACAATATCAAGTCAAGAGGATGACTGGGAGAAGGTCAAGAAACTAGGCTCACTACTCGGTGACAGATATTGAAAACAGGAAACAACTTTCGAAAGCAGCTCTCTATAAAGTTATACATTGTCATGTTTCGATAAGAAAAGACAAAGTCAAACAAACAACGGGACTGAAGTTATTCAATACATTTGTAAAATCTATTCTTACGTACAACAGTGCAACATGAGGACTAACGAAAGTAGATGAAGATAAACTGGACATCTTCCACAGAAAGCAACTGAAAAAGGATCTAGGAATAAGATTTCCAACCAAAATTACAAACAAAGCACTGTACAAAAATGCAATGAAAAACCAATTTCTCTCCAAATCTTAGAAGCAAGATGGAGACTATTTGGCCATATAATGAGGCGTGACCCTGAAATACCATCCAAAAAATCCATGTATCTTTATTTTACTGATGAGGGATCAAAATATGTAGGACGTCCAGTCACCACACTGCCCATACCACTTCATAACGATCTTAAAAGAATGCCGAATGAAAATATAAAGCTGTCATCCTATAAAGATCTCTAAACCATGAGAGAGATCGCAATCGATAGACGAGAATGAAGATTCTTCTGTAGAAAAATAAGG
>JBBPCV010559650.1:0-11470 GCA_037974505.1 Plocamopherus tilesii
TTCTCCACCTGGGCTCAATTGGTATAAAGAAATTTGTACGATGCCCTTGAACTTTTTGCTCTCTCAATCCACTTTCTGTGGTGCGAGTACATAATCATTCAAATTCAACGATTCTTAAGGATATTTACATACACCGCAAGACATTAAGGGTTGTCAGAGCAGTATTGAAACAATACAATGAGGAAATTTAGAGACAAGGCAAGCCAAAATTATTTTTATCCATTCAAGGTTTTATTGTAATTTCCAAAAAATGCGTTTCATGGCGATAATGGTCTGAAATTAAAATCATCTTAACTTTTCTATTGTGCATCAGAGTTATTTCACTTTATCACTTTACCCTGTCTACGACTAAGCCGAAACAAGAAGTCGAGATCTACATTCACAACAATGAAGAAATTGCCTGATACTTACATAAAAAGAAAAAAAAAAAATACAAATAGTTTTGTACTTTCAACTTTCATTTTAGTTTTAGAAACAACAAAACCAGTCAATACATTGACCCGAAAGTGAAAGTTTTGAGTCGTACAGGGTTTTCAGTTTTACTAGTTTTAACCAACAAAATGAAATGGTCCTCTCAATATCTTTGAAGTTTGTTTGACTGAAAGGTAATTAAAATTTTCAGTAAAATGTGGCACTACTGTTAAGAGAAGATGATTATATTTTTATATTATATTGAACTTAAAGGGTTATACAGGGGGTAAATATTAGCTGTAGAAAAAGGATGTATCTATATTATGGCTTTATCAGAACAGTAACACTACCTTTGCTGCCAGATTTGCAATAATTGCTTATTCATTCTTCTTTCTTTTTTTTCTTTTTCCGTTCTATGGTAAGCAATTTCGTATCACAATATATCACTAAAACATTTCTATAAGAATGGCTATGACCTGTTCACTATTATCTCACTGGGAACTCAGCTTACTGAATGACGCCAATTTGAAATTCACAAATGAATGGATGTGGTCAAATATTTAATATTTAATACAAATTGTACAGGATTTTCATTTCATACATAAATAGAGATACACATACCGCCAATACAGTTTTCAGGCACAACACACACTCCTTTCCTTTGCATGTAATACATTCATTCTTTATATTATATACAAAAATTATCCATCCAAAATCTGCACCTGAACTCAACACACCATTTCAATCTGAAAAGAAATCATGCACTGCCCTTTCTTCACTGCCAATTTTCACGCCATCATCGATGGGCCTGGTTTTTTGCTTTCCAATTTCACTCCTGCACCTGTAAAGCCAGAGGCACCCTAAGAAGCAAAAACAAAAAACAAAGGAAAGTTACAGAAATGGGAATGCTTGGAAATAAAATTTGTCAACTTGAACAACATACGTCCATTTGAACAATAAAGTTGGTGATATTGATATTTATAAAATTGTTTAGAGCAATTTACTGATTATTGATAATTTTGAGATGCGGTACTGATAGTCAGTATATATAGATATACTATATAATTAGAGATATATTATATAATAATATATGAGATGCTCAACTCTCCTTGCATGAATTTAAATAGTGTGCCAAAGATTGGGAGGAGGAGGGAGGGAGGGAGGAATAATAGGATTACTTCAGTATGGTTTAGTCACCCATTGAAGAATTAAAGGGTGAATGTAAGGTGTAATTACAATTATAGATTTCCACTTGTCTTGTGGTTTTTCCAAGCCCATCTCATCTCCTCACAAAAAAACAAACAAACAAAAAACGCAAACCACCCACATTTGATTGATTTTGCACATGGCGAATGTCCAAATTAGACCCAAAGATTTGTGGGTTTGAATGTCATTTAGGGTGATGCTGGGTAGTTTTGGTATATAAATACTGATATTGAGAATATATGGACGGTGGAGACATTTATAGCTTAAGAAGAAGTTCATCTCAGCAGCCGAAATGAAATATGTAAGAAGAGTGGTAGGAAAAACTAAAAGAGACAGAATCATGAGAATCAGAAATACAATTATAAGAGACTAAACTTATGTAAATTATGTAAATACTAGAATAGACATTAATCAGGTTAGATGGTTTGGACATGTCAACAGAATGAATGATGAGAGAAAAGCTAAATCAGTATACAATGCTAAAACTCAAAGCAAGAGACAAAAAGGTAGACACAGTAGAAAAAGGGAGGAAGATAATATAAAAGAGGCTCTAAAGACTAGAAATGTATCCCTCATAGAAGGAAACAGAAAATGTCAGGACAGGGAAGGCTGGAGAAAGATGATTTCCGGAATTTAAACACCATATACCGAAAGGTAAAAGTAAAATGGTATATTGACAAAGAGAGAAAGAAATTTCTTCATCTCCTTGCATAAGGTGACAACCTACCCTCTGGAGTTGGATAATGTCTTTGTCCTGCAATGCTTTGCCACACACAGGATCTATCATGTCTTTTTTGATGATTTTCTCAATGCAGTCCATTGTCACCACGGCGCCCCTGGGAATAAATTGAAAAATGTCAAAGGTCATCAATGTTTAAACACTAAAATGTCAAAAGTCATTAATGTTTAAACACTAAAATGTCAAAGGTCATTAATGTTTAAACACTAAATGTCAAAAGTCATCAATGTTTAAACACTAAATGTCAAAAGTTATCAATGTTTAAACACTAAAATGTCAAAAGTCATCAATGTTTAAACACTAAAATGTCAAAAGTCATCAATGTTTAAACACTAAAAAAATAAAATGTCAAAAGTCATCAATGTTTAAACACTAAAATGTCAAAAATCATTTATGTTTAAACACTAAAATGTCAAAAGTCATCAATGTTTAAACACTAAAATGTCAAAAGTCATCAATATTTAAACACTAAAATGTCAAAGGTCATTAATGTTTGAACACTAAAATGTCAAAAGTCATTAATGTTTAAACACTAAAATGTCAAATGTCATCAATGTTCAAACACTAAATTTAGTCATACATTCTCTGTGACGAATAGGAAATCATCACTTTTATAAACAGTGGAACCCATGAAGTCAATTTGCTTTTTTAAGTCAAGTCTCAGTCAAAGTCAACTGCTGTCATCAGACCTATTTTTTTCCCTTTCTGTTTCAGTGTATTTCAATTTGTTTATTATCGTAACTAGCATCAATAACGTATTACTCTTAAAGTTTATTGGTTGGCTGGCAGAATTATTCAGACTTGTTAGAAAGATACACAAACGTTGGGGAAAGAGAGGAGATGAGATTTAAGATATACTTACACTTACTTCGCGTCAAGAGCCTATACTTGTATGGGGTTAGACGCTCTATAAAAGCCATTTATTACATCATGTGTGCATAATTCTATCATCATTACATTGCGATATTAATATAAGTGACTTGAACAGTCATCTGTTGACTCCTTCCAGCTGTCCCTCATGTGGACATGAACTGGATTCTACTCTCTGCTGTCCCTAATGACTTTATAGACCATTGCCTCCCCATCCTCCTTTCGTATTGAATTTGCAGAATCTACCAATGCAAATTGTGAACATTTCCCCTTAACTCCAATAGGCTTTCCAATGGTAACTGACAATGGATATTACTTGATAAAATAAACATTATATGTGTACATATTGCAGCAAAATTTTTCCTACATCCTCTAAAAACATCTAATTAGTAATGTTAACCTTACTTAAAAGTAACATTTTCTTTAAAAAAAATCACAAACTACTTACGAATGCCTTAGTACTGCACACGGAACAGAGTTGCCCAAAACATCATTTGTCACTGCACAAACATAACGATTCTGGAAAAAAAAATTATGACGTTTTAGAAAGAAAGGGTACTAGGGAAAACAAATACAGCGACATATGGAAGATCAAATCCAAATTGATCGATTTACTAAATAGGGACTAATGATTTTAAAAAAATTTGTTTATTATGTTATTGTACTCAATGCTGAGCCTAATTCAACCTTGATGTGTTGTCCGCATGAAATCCCAAACCACATTGATATCCCTCAGGCCTCAGGAGGCTCCTCAAGTAACTCCACTTATATTATATGATCAGCGAGATGAATTTCATGTCTGACAGAAATAAGAGTACTGCTGCCAAAAGCTTTATGTCGGATTATATGTTTTGATCCCTTAAAATGCACACAACATAAGACTTTGATTTTTAGACATGCAAGTGGCACTCACCGTCTTTGATATGACAGATGTCTTTGAGTCCCGATCATTTATAGGTGTGAATTTAACAGTGATGAGATCCTTGAATTTCAGGGGTTTCCCACTCATGGGACAACGCACTTTTTCATCCTGTATTTGGTGATATAAAATATCTCAATATTATAAACTGTGCAGCATATTAAACAATTTTAACAAGGCACTCAACTAGAAAGCACAATTTTAGACTTCGTGAATCTTGATTATACCCATTGAGTCCATGTCAATGTTGGAACTTTATCAATTATGTCTTTGTTTTTTCAATAATTTATTGTAAGATGATAAAATAAAAAAGATATTTTATAGTGAAGTATTTTAAACAGAATCTTAAATATATAACATTAACATGTAAATACTAGCTTTTCATGATGCACTGACGAGAATACACAGTTGCCTGAGTCTGTCAGCTTCTATGTAGAAGAAGAAGCAGTAACAAAGGGATATACACGTACCGGTACTAAAAATGACACAGAGATATAATGAAAAACTACTTCCCGGTTTCTTAAGGTGTGTGGCAGAGGCCTGAGGTGTCAGCGCTGGGATCCAAAAGCTTGGTAAACTTTTTTCTCGTCCGTGCTCCACGTTGGATAGACTTGCTGCCTTGCCACTATCTTCTGCTGCCTTATTAGCCTCTGGGTGTTTTTTTTTTTTTTTTGGCATAACAAAAGAATATTGGTGAAAGGTGTTCTTCACACTTCATTAGAATACTAGAGAATCACTTTGTGAAAAGAATAAAGAAATTCAGTGTTTATTGCATATATATAAGAAGAGATATCAATGGAACTAATTATGATATTGTAAAATATCATCAATAACTTCTCTCCTTTCTCCAAGGTCTTGAAAATCTTATCATCTTAAGCCAAGAATCAACAGAATCATAAACAAATCACTTAAACATAAATAGCTAAATCTTAGGAATACATAACAACCAAAACATCTATGTGAGCCAATCGTTAGTCTGTTTTAGAAAATTATTGATCATGAAAAACAAAGGAAAAAAAATAAGATACAGGGTTTTACGCTGCTTCCTCTATGGCAACATGCAAAACTAAGATAAATAAGTGCAAATTAACAAAATAAGCAAAAACAGACAAAATTTACCATATTTCTGGGTTATTGGATTAGACTCTTGTTGTTGAAATTTCAGTTTACGAGATTCTTCTTCAGCCTTCCCAAGTTCCTCTGCCTCTTTCTGTTGTATGAAAATTCACAAGAATAATAAATAACACTATTTGAAACGAAAAAAGAAACAGAGAATAAATTTATTAATTTACAAGGTAAAAAAAAAAGTCATGGAAATGAGTATTTTCAAGATTTGAAATGCAAAATGACATTTATATGCTACATTTATTGGTCAATGAAACTGTGTCTTTTCAACTGCGCTTTTGATTTTCAGGTGATTTTTACAATAAATAAATTTATAATAAATGGTTCTTTTCTTTTCTTTAAAAAATGTGTACGATATTCTTTAAGTCAGCATAATTACTAAAATGCAACGCCCGAAAATGGAAGAAGTTTTGTATTTTTTTTTTTATTGCAAAAACATTTATCATAAGTTATAATTTGACTTCCTTTTATGGAAAGAGGACAACTAAAGATTCAACAGTCACTGGAATGGGGAGACATGTAAGAAATACAAAAATATAGTTATAAATAATTTCAAAGGAACTTCCATCTTGAGAGACTTGAAAGATATGTGAAATAAATGAAAATGTTGTTTGGAGTTAAAAACCAAAAAATATGTGGACTCCCAGCTGAAGTGTATTGACCAGAGCAAAAATTGTAGCGAATTTTAACCAGAGGTCAGTTCCCCATCACTAAATGAATCATCCAGGTCACTGAAATTGCTTTTATCTTCCATTTTGGGGTGTTCTTAATAATAATAAAAAAAATATATGAGGTTGGTGTTCCCACGTGTGGAACGTAAAAAAGAGAGATCATGGCAAGGCCTATATGCGGGTCACTTTCGAAGTCAATTTCTACATAAAATATACAACAATAAACATAACTCTGGATGCGAAAATATTGCTACTTACATCTACTCCACATCAAACAAATTTGTTCGAATAATTCCAATTGGCAGACTTAAGAGTGTTCATATAGTACTTCACTTATTTTCCAATCCATATTTCATATGTCAAGGCACTGATCATTAAAATAGTTTTTAAAAGTTGTACAAGTGTTTTATTACTATTACATCCTCATGAAAATCACTTACATTCAATTTCGATTTTTGTTTTTCATATTCCTTCATTTTTCTAGAAATGTCCTTCTTTTGATGGAGTATGTTTTTCAAGATAGCTTCTTTATCATATAGATGACCATCTTCTCTGCATACACACACAAGAAAAAAAAAGAAAGAAAAAAAAAGATGAGGTTGCTTATTATAACAAGATACCATTTTCTTTTCCAAATAAACATGCCTTTGAGTTTTAACAGCCTTTCTCTACAAGACTAAAAGATTAATGAAAGAAATAAGCTTTGCAAACTGACAATAAAGAATGCTAATGTTGTTGTTTTTTTTTTTACTATTATTTTGAATGCGTAACAGATCCTGCACAAATAAATAAATAAATGAATAAATAAATAAATAAATAAATAAGAAATAAATAGAAACATAAATAAATTATATAAAATAGATATAAAATTTAAATAGAACTTTTCCCAAAAGAAAAAAAATGTTTTAAACAAACATCATGTCATTGAATTTCTATTTCTAATGTTTATAATTCATGTTTAAAGTTAACACTATAAATATAGGCCATGTAAAACATATATTTAATTTATGTAGAGTATGTGGGGATGCTCATGTTTGTGTTAATAATCATATTTTCTCTCCTTTTAACTTCTTTGTACAATTTATTTAGAGTACTGAATACTTGTAATTTATATTGCTTGTAAAGTACCTTTATCAAAAAGGAAAAGAGTGCTTCTGAAATGTTCATTATTATTATTATCATCATCATTATTATTATTATTATTATTATTATTATTATTATTATTATTATTATTATTATTATTATTATTTACAATGCATAATATATATATAATTATTCAGAATTTTTTGAAACAAAATCCAGTCATTTCATTCAAAAAGATTTGATAATAAACTCTTGATCTATGAAGTAAAAAAACAAGTATGGATGGACCAGACCATTCAAAAGGAAAACATTTTTCAAGTAAAATTTCAAGTACAATCTTTTTACTTACGTTACAACTGGGTCTTTACAAGGCTGAAGTGTTAAAGAGCAGCAATCAAATTCCTGAAAATGAAATAATAAAAGGGAATTCATTCATCTTTCTAAAGTAAATATTAGAGAAATTGGTATGTGATCAATAATGTTCTAAGACAAGAGATTGTCTGAAAGAGGTGGTTTATGAGTAGAGCTCGATTCTTGTGGAAGTTGAGAAATTCCAATGTTTGTTCAATATATGATAGAACTGTTACAATTACAATGTATAATTGAAGTAAATATATATTTATTTTTCTCTAATGAACACATTTAAAATATAATAATAACGAAATTTTAAAAAATGAAATAGTGACCAGAGAAATGACTATTGCATACCTGGTTGTTCCACTTTTACTCTACTACACTACACAGAGTAATTTTTTTCCATACAAGAAGTGACAAGGAATACTCATGAGTTCAAAAGAGTTTGTTTGTCAGCTATTTTGAAGACTATGATAAAGCCTCATAAATAAGTCATTTAATGTATATATATGCTCAGTATATGGTACCAGTGGCTTACCTACGGATAGAATAGAACAGTAAAGTCCAGTTCAGTACAGTGAGTGTAGTACAGCACAGTGTATGTATTATGTATAGATCTAGAGGTAGCATATAGTAGGGGGTGGGTGGTTGGGTATAGATCAGTGAAAAACGTACGTTGTGTATAGTTCTTATGGTTATATTTCTGGTTGGTACATCCCACATTTTAGAAATTGTTTTTGGTGCTGTAGCTAGATTTAATCTATATTTTTACGTTCCCTATTATCTCGTTTTTCTCCTTCATTTTATTATTCTGTCCGCACGGTACCAAACGGGGAGGCTAATTCGATAGCCTGATGGATCGTTTTCTTTTCTTACGTTACTAAAATAGTAGATAGCGTCCGTTATCGTGGAAATCCTCTTTTCTGGTACTGAAATTCGAGACCAGAACGATGTGAGAACCATTGGCAGAAGGCGCAGTGTATCCTTGTTGGAAAGATAGCGCTCAGCAGGGAAGCGGCAGGGAAGCCGCTGAGACCTTGCGTGGCGCTACGTTGAGAATTTCACCCTCTTTCTATCACTTGCCATGTGGTGTCACTCAATGCCCTCTTCCTGAACGTTTTATCAGCTTCTTGCATTAAAAAAAATCTCCTTTCTTTTGAAACCGGGTCGTAACTTTGCCATCAGATCAGCCCTCCATCTAGATGAAGTAGTTTAGTTTAAAAATATATCCATTCGCGTCCACCTCCGCCACCCCCCTCCTTTTTCCACCATTCCTGCTGACTTTGCAGGCAGATGGTGATAATCTGAGGTTATTATGAAAAATATAATAATATTGCATCAAAAACGGCGAATAACTGTCTCGTATGTTTGTTTTTGTTAGTACTCAGCAGACTATTTTCGGAAAAAATATACAGTTCCAAGTGATAACACTTTTATGTTTTTAAGCGTCAGGCCTCACCGCACAAGGTTTATTTTTCTTTCATCCCGACTATGTTTTGGTTTCAACACCAGCACTTCAGTAGAATTCAGTTACCATTGCCGCCAATCTTCCTTTTGAATGCTCCCTCTTTCGTCCGGCCGCCTCGGTTTTATTGAACGTTACCTGTTCAGCTTGTCAAGTATCTTCGAGCGCGTGCACCACATACGCATACTAATAAATCTGGCACACTGTTCAAACGACTCTCAATACTATGTTGACCGACAAAACACCCGAATACAGAGTGTGAATAATTTAACTGTGTCATGGAATTGTTAAAGTGAAACGAGTCGGAATACGGTCGAGTGGTGTCTTTTTTCAGGTTGAATTTGACATTGGCAATGAATGGATTATGAGTTGAACTAGACAAGTCCAGATTCACGTTTTTATTGTATCTCATTATTATATCTATATCATTAAAGGAGTAATTTGTTGAAATGGTCCTTTAACGCAATGGGTATCCGTTTCCTGATTTTCTGAAACAAATCTTTTTTGCGCTTCGTTTCTATAAAACTGATAAATCTCGGTAAAATTAAGTAGATGTACGGTGTAATTCATGTTTATTATTATGCCGTGGGATCGGTAAGAACTAAGGGATATCGAGACACCGACTATAATAATATCAAGTTATAGCTGACAACTTTGAAATTTGGAATGGTTGTGACGTAAATGAAAATTGTCTCCTTTCGAGTTTGCACTGGATACGCCCATTCGCTGGCCTCTAGTCAGTGTTACCTCTCAAGGGGTCACATGATAGACTGCCCTTTTAGGGGACCCCTTAAACGCGGTCGTCGTGTTGTTATATTTGCCAGGAAGGCGGAGTGGGGCATTCCGGAATCGTGATACTCCGCTGTTTGGCTTTCTCTGTCCTTGGCCCACCATACGCCTTAAGTCGACCCAGGGACCAGAGACGGGTCTAGGTCTAGATCTAGCTGCTATACTTTACAACCTTTATTTGCCCTGGTTAGTTACGTGGCTTAACGTAGAAGGCCAGATAAAAGGAAAGCTCTCGGCCCCTCGCCGTGTACTTGAATTGTATGCCCCCCTGCCTATTTTCCAAGTGAGAATTATATTATTAAACGGGTGGTACATAATGTATCACAGTTTGCGGTTACGACAAGCTTTTCTCATGAATGGCCCGTGGTGGTGACTTGTAATGCGTCCAAGAGACCGCGGATTAAAGAATAAAAGGGGACTAACAATTGCTAGACGTCGAGTCACAAGGCCAGGTTATTTTTAATAAAAGAGATCAATAATAAACCTTGACTGTAGTTTTTGAAAAGAAGATTAATTGGTTGATTGGTTTGTAAAGTTATCAACACATTGGTTAGATTGGTTTATATCATAGGGTCTCACTTCTTTACTCTTCGGTGATCTTCTTATATAGGTCGTAATAATGCGAGGATCTTTTCTTATTCGTTCATTCATCGACTCAAGATAATAATATTTTTTTTTCCGTAAACATTTTTTTTTTAATACATAGGACCGTTTCCATAATTTCCAACATTTAGTTTTTACCTTCGCCTCTTCAGAAAGACCCAGGTTTCACTTGCGGGTCGTTTTGCCCAAAACTAATTGGTCACTTGACCCCAAGGTCAACGAGGCCACCACCGTAGAGGGCCAATGTTAATGATAGAAAGGATAATGATATGGCAGTAAGATGTCTATTTCTGCCCTATGGGTTTCCCATCACTCCAGCCCCGGAAGTCTCACCTTTGCATTGCACTTTCCCCAAGCATTGCCTCTGCCATGTCCTGTTCCTGCGGACTTACTCTGTAGTTGACCTTCCGAAAAAAATAATAAAAAAATAAGTGTGCGTTTACCAAGCCGGTCTATTATGTACAAAAGGTGTCCCTGTTTGTAACGCCTTCTTGGGCATTCAGAATTCAACGCGAGAAAATAATCTCTCACTATACTACAATGTATTGTTATTTATGGACCTGAGCGTCATAATAATATCATGAATCAACTTAATCCCTCCCCTCCCTACCAACACCACGCAGTATCAAGGGGGGCTTGGATGTTAAAACCATTCATAGATCTAAACCATAGATTGATGTAAACGAGGGGCAGCAACATCAAGATGGCAAATGTCACCGACTGAAGAATGGGTGGGAGGTGGAGAGGATTTCTACTGTATATTGCGACCGAAGCTGAATCATGAAGCAAGGCGTGTTTGTATATTCGCCATACGCCTTGGCTCGTCCCCTCGGGGCCGTTTAAAGACAGTCCACATTGATACGCCCGTAGCCACGGGTAGAACAGGAATGTGGCGGATACACAGGGGGTGCTTCAACCGTCGGTAACATTGGACAATGAAGAGGCTTGTTTCAGTCCTGGCGTCCGATAACAGGGTATAATTTTGCACAATGATGATATTCCGGGTAAACTCGGTCGTTGTCACATTGCGTCCCACCCGGCCGCCCGTCTGTCTGTCGTTCGTCTGATCTGAATTCTTTTCTAGGATGTGCGCCTCAAGTTTTCTGTCGTGCGTTCTCAATTAATGTTTAATTTATTAGATTTGCTTGTCCCCCCCCCCCCCAAAGAAATAGAAGAAAAATTTTCTTTTTCTTCTCTCTCTCTCTCTCTCTCTCTCTCTCTCTCTCTCTCTCTCT
>JBBPCV010560760.1:0-11468 GCA_037974505.1 Plocamopherus tilesii
TCCTTTTTGTTTGGGTTGTTTTGGTTTTTTGGGGTTTTGGTTTTTTGTTGTTGTTTGCTTTTTTTGTTTTGTTTTGTGTGTGTTTGTGTGTGTGTGTGATATTGAGATAATATTTAAAATATTTTATAAAGGTATCTAATCTGTATCTAATCAATTATAAATTTATGTACATTTACAACCTTGTAAATATGTTATATCTTTTCTATCTACTTTAAAAACGCCTTTATACTTTAATTTCCTTTTTTTTTTCTTTTGGGATGAATAAAGTTTTTTTAATTGAATTGAATAAAAACTTAGATAGATACATAGATACATAGATATAGATACATAGATGGAGATATATAGAGAAAGTGGGGCACTGAGAGAGAAAGAGAGAGAGAGAGAGAGAGAGAGAGGGGGGGGGGTAGGGGGTAACATGGATAGTTCTTGATAGTGCGATACAATTTACTTCATGCTTATTATGATGATAAATTCGTTGCTACTCTCTGGAAGTGAGGTCAAGTCATATCTCGATAAAATTTTGGGAAGCATATCAATCGTATTTAATATCGGCTTTTAGAAAGTCGTATAGGCAACATTTCTACAGATAAAAATCGGGTAGATGGATTCAAACTAGATAGACATAGGTACACAGAATCACAGAATTAGAAGGGTACTTTGGTTGAAGGCAGAACAGATAGAAAGCGGGAAGACAGGGGTACGTAGATGAAGGAGCTATTGAGAGGACATGTTAATATCAAACGTATGTTCCTCAGATGTCCTAGATGTTGGAGTGCATACCAAATTGAGAATGAAAACAGTCAAATTGCAAGCAGATGAAGAGAGTTTTTTGGGTATAAACTAAACTGGTCTCTCCACAAACCTCCTAGAGGATCACCCTCTCTCCATTCCAGTAGTTTAAAAAAAACTGGATGGCATGACTGTAAAAATTTATCTCGCCGGCTCTGCATCGCATTCGGCTTATCAGGAAAGTCTTGGAAAAATGGAGCAATGCGAAGATAGTACAATCTCTCCGCTGATTGAACCAGCGTTTTATTTGTGCCTCGTGCGATAAAACACTTACGGTCTCATCAGCAGAGATCATCGCAGAATTTCGGAAACGTACCGCAGAGCCGACTCTCATTGGCTATCTTATCTTAGCCTCCACGTGCTGGGCACCCTACGTCATTTCCGTTGATAAGGACGCCAGAGTCATGGCGACCAAGTGCTCGGGGGAAGAGGAAAACTAAAAACGTTTTTATTTTCCCCCAGGTCTTATCGCCAGCTGCATTAAAGCTTTATAAAGGGCCATAACTCTGGCTGGTTTAGTTTGGGTTTCTCTTCTTCCTTTTTGAAGATTCTTTTTAAAGTAAACATTTTGTGTCGATGAGTGCAACTGGAGGCAAATTTGAAAAGGAGAAGACAAGAGAGGAGCAGGAGGAGGAGGTGGAAAAGATGAGGAAGAAGAAAGAGAAGAAAAGCAAAAAGAAGAAATTGGGGAATAACACCGACAACAACAACAACAACAACAAAACAACAACAACAACAATAACAGCAATGATAAAACACGAGAATAGCAAGAACTAAAACAAGAAGAAGAACCAGTAAAAATAGAACAACAAGGGCATCAACACGGACGTCAAAACACTAACAGCAGCTGCAGAAGAAATCACGACGTTGACAAGAACTGGAACAAGAACAACAATAAGATAGGCATTTTAATTACAACACAACAACTTAGGAAAGGCACAAATTGGAAGAAAACAAGAGAGAAAAATCATAAAGAATAAAATCATTCAAAGGGGACATAATGTGTACTAGTCAGAAAATGGAGAGAAAGTGAATTTTATGCTGAAAAAAAAAAAGTCTACACTTCGATGAAACAAGACTAATTATTATTTTGTCAATGGGGAATGCAACTCTTTCATTAAGAAATGCATACACATATATGTTATGATGTGCATAGTGATAATGATATTAATAATAATAATAATAATAATAATAATAATAACAACAACAATAATAATAATATTATTATTATTATTATTATTATTATTATTATTTTATTATTATTGTTATTATTATTATTATTTATTATTATTATTATTATTATTATTATTGTTGTTGTTGTTGTTGTTATTATATTAACATTATTGAAAAGAGAGCTGACAATTATTTCCACTGCAAGAGAACAGAAAATAGGATAGGAGTGGGGAAAGTAGGTGTGTTGGGAGGGGGGAGGAGGGTAACTGCCACGTGCAGCGAAAGCTAAATATAATTGACCTTCAATTAAAGATAGTGTGACTACGACGTTCGTTTTAATTAGATGAATGCCTTAACCCTTTCAGTGCCAATCGACGATACATCGTGGCAAGCACGACTTAAATACTAGATTGCAATTAAGCCCATAGGAGGCAGTAGCATCGTTTATCTCTTTTACTTGACTTTGACTACAATTTGCCCATATCAAATTGTAGTCAAAGAGTTAAATCATTCTCATCCCGATGTATTGGCTCTTGGCATTGAAAGAGTTAATTAAATCGTTTTCTTACCCTGATTAGCATAAGAGTGGCGGATTTTTTGAATCTTATTTATTTTTTTCCCTGTCAGCACCACCACCACAACAAAAACAAAACAATTTTTATCTTCATTCACCAAGTCCTTACTTGAACTGTAGCCTTATCTAACATCCTCGATAAAACTTTTAATTCATACCCCGTTTCCACTAATTACAATCACATACAGCCTCTCTCCCCAACCCTCTCCCTCACCCTCTACACCCCCTCCCCCCCCCATCCCCCCAAAAAACAAACAAGCAAACAAAAAAACAAACAACAAACAAACATGCAAACAAACAAGCAAACAAAAAAGAACAAACAACCAAAAATGAAAAAAGAAAAAGTTCTAACTTAATTGGCCTTAGCGTGAAATCGCCACGGATAAGAAGCAAAAATATTTCTCCTCGTCCATTTAATTGCTGTAAATCTAATTTCAATCTGTAACTGATCAGATAGCTCTAGACTTGTCTGATTTTTAGTTTAACTCTATCGTTCTAATTACCATGATGAGGAAGGCTCTAGACTTGTCTGATTTTTAGTTTAACTCTATCGTTCTAATTACCATGATGAGGAATGCTGTTGGTGTGGCGGCTGTCTTAGCTTGCAGTGCGTCGATGCAATGTTTGTCGTCCTGTTGTTGTTGTTGTCGTTGTTGCTGTTGTTGTTGTTGTTTTTTCTCATGTGGTTTTGTTCATTTCCTTTTCGTTCATCGATTTTGGGTTATGTTTCAGACGCAGGCAGGGAATATGTTTTGCTTTTACTATTTCATTTTGGGCTCGCTCGCATTTTTGTTGATTTATGTTCTTGTTTGATAGTTTTTATTCGGATTTTAAAAGTTTATTAAAATGTTGGCTTTTTTCATTCTATTATCGTTGTTGCTGTTGTTGTTGTTGCTTTTATCTTTTTTTCTTTTTTGTTTATTTTGTTTCCTTAAATTTGGCTTATCATTCTTACCGTTCGATTATGTGTCATTCATTCACATTGTTTTGGGTTTTATTGATATGTTCCTTTGTTAGAAACGCACAGAGCGTGGGTTGAGGAGAACGGTTAAAAACGTCCTTGTCGTCAGTGTCGTCAAAATCTGAAGAGACGCAAAATGGTGACTTTATTTTTAGCACGGAAGTGACGTCATCGGGCAAGCGCTGTCCCACAGGACCACCGGTATCCGCCTGGTCCAGTGTGAGAGGAATCCAGTGAGACATTTGGAAAGGAAGTGTCAAAAGTCGGCACTGAAGGCAAAGGAAGTGCAAGCACAGTCAAACGTTTAACAACATGGACAACACATTAGACAAAAATCAGACAGACAAGGAGATAAGCAAACGGACAGAGACACTTTTCAAGACAGCTTAATTTTGCTGGCATGTTTAAAGAAAATTAAAAACCAAATTAAAATGAAATAGGAAAAGAATGAGGGGGGAGGATCTGTGTGTGTGTGTGTGTGTATGTGTGTGTGTATGAGGAGGAGGAGGAAGTACCCCATCCCTCTCAAATTATTAATTCAAAACAACACAAAAGAAAAAAACCCAGATATACAGGCGTGGGGTTGGGTGGGGGAGAGGAAAAGATAAGAGATGGAGGAATTACAACAACAACAAAAAAAAAAAAGAAAGAAAATATATGTATATAAGAGAAAGATGCCGGTAATTATTTTTTCCTTTAAATTGGAGGGAATGTTAGGGGGTGAATCTTTGAAACAGAAGCTTTACTGGCATCAATGAACCGTCTTTCCATTGAAAATGCCACCGTTATCAACGGCCTTAAATCTACCCATTGATAAGAGGGCGGTGTGTTTCACAACCGGGAAATTTAGAACCAAAACATGGCACCGGCATGGAAGCTAATGGGTTAACAAAAAATATCAACGGCAGGATGTAGGGTAGGGGTTGAAGGGGGTGGGGTGGCGGGTAGGGGTGGTGGTTGGCAGTAGGTTGGAGGAGACGAGGGGTAGTAGCTGGTAAACATTAAGCTTGATATTCTATTATAACACAAAGAATAAAGAAACGGAAATGTAAAGAAGAAAAAGCAGATGTAGTTCAGATTTTTTTTCATTCGAAAGAAATGTGGAAATGAACGACAGTAAGAATAGGATATTATTATCGCAATGCATGCACTAGGCTTTAATGCTTTTCACAATTTTCTATGACAGAAAAGGCGCTATGTCTAAAGACTAGATCTGCCCTTGAATTTCAATGAACATTAAAATTTAATGGTGGGCAGACATCGTTCATAAAGTTTTACTGTAAAAATTGTACATTATGTCTTTTTTCGGTTTTCTTCACGTCAAAGCCTTTCACTTTTATAAACATTGTCATATGAGATGTATAAAACTAAAATTATCGTGACAGAAATGCCACAAAGCCACCCAACCCACAATCTGCCTCTCTAGTCTCCCACCGTGCACACATACATGCACACACATACACACGAACACGCACACACTCATAAACACAAATACACTGACATACATGAATGCATACCCTTGAATAAGACTGGTTGAAGTCAGTGTGGATTTGGATGTTGCGTTAAAATGTAAACAATTGCAATGCAAAATTCTTCACAATTTTGAGTTTCAGCTTCAGTTATATATTATTATTAGAACAGTCAGAAAATGGGCAATTTTAGATTATGACTGTGAGAGTACGAAGTGCAGTATCGTTATAGACAACAGTGCGAGCTAGGCGTTGACAACAAGAATAATGGCATTGTGTGAGTGATACGACTGAGAAGTGTGCATCTGTGGCAGGATGAGACAACATTATTAGTGAACTGTACTCACCACTTTTATTTACAATATTGATGAACTGTACTCATGACTTTTATTTACAATATTGGTGAACTGGACTCACGACCTTTGTTGACAATGTGCATGCTATCGTTTGAGGGGAGAGTGGAGAATGTGATATGGAGCGCTGATAGCTCAGTGGTTAAGACACTCGACTAGCAAGCTATAGAGCTGGCCATATCAGTCGCCACCCTGGAAAAATTCAGTTCCTACCAAAAAATCATTTCGGACTCATTCACCACTACCTCTTGTACCTCAGACCTATTGACCAGTTTATTACTCTGAATTTAAGTAGAATAGGTAGAGATCACAGGGGAAGAGAGTGTAGCTGGGCTTCCATACTACTTCTAGAATGATATGACATTGCTAAAAGGTAGCCAACATTGACGCAAAAGGCTTACAATTGATAATGGCAACCAAGAAGTGTATTTTTGGACATGTCATCATCCGTCACACCTTTTAGAAATAGAAGCCACGACGTGTGAAAGGACGACAAAGTAGACTAAACTACGTGCTTTGGGGAAATGGGGTCTATAATTATATTGTAATCGTTGCTCTTAGTATCGAAAGTAAAGAAATTAGTCGATACCATTGACAGCTTTTCAGTAGGCTAGAACAAACCTATTTGGTTGACTCAAGATACATGTATATGAGATAAGGGGTTCATTAATTTAGATGATAGATACTTAGAGTTTGTTGTAGGCACCATATTTATTTTTGGGATGAAAACGCTATGCTTGGCTCAGCGATATGATTCGGTGTCACTGTACCGGTTTCAATTCTCAGTGGAACTTCATATTTTTCTTTCATATTTTTCTTTATTTCTCTGTATTTTTAAATATTTTCTATGAGGCCTATATGTATCTAAAAACATCTGCATCAAGTGTGTTAGATCTAATTCTTTGCCGATTGACTTAAGTAAATTTCCGAATGGCGATGATAATAATTATGATTATAAGAAGGAAAATCCTGCTTTATTTTGATCCCGGCCTATAAATTCAAACGCATTTCTGATGTATGATCAAGCTGCACAATAAAAAAAAATGACATGTTTGTGCTACAGTCCCTCGGTGATGTGGAAGTGAAATTTGATGATCATAATAATATATAAAAAGAATTGACAAAAAGGCCTCGGTGTATCTATTCCATGGGTGGATTTACTGTTTTCTACACAGATATCTAGATCTAGATCTACATAAATAACATGATAATATATTCTTTGCTAAGACGTTATCATTGTCCTCAAGATCTATATCAAGATCTAGAAAATCTAGAGCCTTGATACAAAGTATAGAGATCTGGACCAGAAATAGATTTAGATCCTGTTGAATTATACCTTTAGAAAGATCTAAATAGATAATTAAGGCTAAGGGATTATAATTAAGCCAGTCGGTGTGTTCTAGATGTAGATTTAATCTAGATTGCCCAATACAAATTTAAATCTTTCTATCTATTGTCCGTAGATAAGGCTAGCTGTATCGGGTGATAATTGTTAGATCTAAATCTTGACTATTATTATTTTTGTCTAGAATAGATTAGAAAAGTTAGATCTAGATTGAGAACTGCTTAAACAGTAGGCACATATTTACATTCCATTAAACGTTAGAAAGAAGCCTCAACATAATGTTTTACAATCCCTAGCAAAGCTAGGCACCCAGATAGATCTAATGATAATAAAATACAATTTTGGTTTCTCTCACGTGACAAACAGGACAGTGTAACCGCCCTTTGCAGACTTTTTAGCTTTGCCATGATAGACAAAAGCGCATTTTCCCCTCTTTCTGTCTTGCTTTTAATTATAAAGTCGTATTTATCAGCAATATTTAAACTTTACCAACTCCCAAAGGGGTGCCAAGATCCAAACTGTTCCATTTTTTAAAATACAAAAATGTAGCATAAAATAATAATAATAAAAATTGATTACAAATTATTAAATGTCTGAATTAGTGGTCTTTTTCTTTTTGTTTAATCGATTGCATAATATTAGTCGGTGACTAAATTCATGTTTTAGACAAAATCTTTGCTTTTCTGTCTTCGTCTTTTTCCATAAACCAAAAATAAGCTAAGTTTACTATTATGTACGATAAAAACACTTCAATACAAATATGTCGTGTTAACTTGCTTGTGTATGATAATATGCGTGTACATGCACGTATGTGTTTTTCGCAAAAATGTGTCACTTTTATCACTTTAAAACCAAGACTGTAAAGCTCCAATGGCTGTGTAATAGTAAAATGCTGCTGATATGAACAGTGTGTAAATACAATCGTTCCTATGGCTTGATTTCAGGTTCTCTCTATACATTTTCTCAAAGTGTTTCAAGGCCTCTTACTTTTGCCCTATTTTTATCAAATGAAGATTAACCCTTTCAGTGCCAATCGACGATATATCGTCGCGACCACGACTTAAATATTTGAATGCCATAGTTATGTTCAATGTTAGACAAGTAAGGACGTGCTCATCCCGATATAAAGGATATAAATTGTAGTCAAAGATAAAACAGGCTCAACCCGATGTATTGGCATAGGCACTAAAAGAGTTAAGACAAAATGTCTACTAGATTCTATGTCTTCAAGGCGACATCATTCTTCTCTTTGGGAATTCAGGTTCGGAAATATTCAAATTTATATATTATAATATAAAAAAGTGTGTAAACCACAATAAGCGAAGCAAACTCTTATAGAGCGAGACAATACCAGGTCTTCAGAGAAGAGAATCTCCCTCGAACAGGTGTTTCGGTGTTAAACTTCTGACACACTAAGGAGACAGGGTCACACTGGGTTCATGACATGTTTAAACAACAATAATGTTATTAGGATCACTATTAATTTTAATGCGTGGTTGAAAAGATTAACAGCTAAAAACAACACCCTCTATACTACATGGTTTCATGCACTTCTCACTGTCTCCACACATTCACATTCTATCGCTATAGTAAATACATGTAATATGATTATACATTGGTGAGTTTTGAAACCATACACATGCACACACACTAACACACACACACACAAACACACATGCACACCACAGACGCTCATACAAGCAAACGCCCCCACGTTCCATAGAGAGACTATTATAAAATCATACCCCTACACCACCCCTAACCACGGTTCCCTTTTCCTGAAAATGTTATAGTCGATGTAATATTTTATGCCATCGTGTTGCATAAACGAGTCATAATAAATCATCTGTCTCTCTCTCTGTCTTTCTGTCTCTGCCTGTCTGTCTGTCCGTCTGTCTGTCCGTCTGTATGTCCGTTTGTCTATCTCTCTCTCATCTCTATCTCTCTCAGTCTCTCTATCACACACACACACACACACACACACAAACACGTGCGAGCGCACAACACATACGCACATTGTAAACACACTGACTGCAATCTGTTATACCCCAAGCAGACTCAGGACGCAACAAGAACACGCACACATACAAACACACACGTAACATACAAACACACACACACACACATGTACTGCATTCTGTTACAGTCCTACATGCCAAAAGGCAGCAACACACACACACACACACACACACACACACATACACACACAATTAATTACAAACAAGTCGACCTAATAAGAATTTAAATGATAAAAATAGCCACAAAAAGGTAAGTATTGTCAAGCTTGTGGTGGAAAGCAAGCCCCTGCCTTATCAGCCCATGTAGACACGACGCCCCTGAATTGCCATTTGGCGTCTGATAAAAGCGGCCGTAGAGCGGTGCCATTTGGCTCTGTGTCTCCCCAGCTCGCCATCTGATTGGCTGACTGGGTTGCGACGCCCAGGTCTCTCCAGCCCTCACGGCCAGGCACTGACGGCAGACGAGGGCCAAATGCCAGGCCCCTAGCCCAGGAAAATAATATATCGTTTGTACCCTACAGACACCCAGCATCCTGCATTCAGAGACAAGAAGAAAATGTATCATTCGTGCCCTATAGCCATCAAGCAAGCATTCCACATATTGCAAGGAATGTAGGAAAACATATTGCAAGTGGAAGACATAATAACATTTCACATCCTAGAAAATAAAAGAAAAAGAAAACAATATTGTATGATATAAGTAGCAGTCTAAAATACAGCGTCTATAGGAGACTAAGAGGGATATTATACTGTGACATATAGCAGTCTAAAATCCAGCGTCCATATTAGAGGAAAATGAATGTTTGTACTCTATGGAATAGTAAAAAGGAGAATGTTTGAATCAAACACTATTTAGCACGTTCCACTTTAAAGTGCTCTTTTAAAAATAAATCAAAACCAAAACACAACAAAAACAAAACAAAAAAGCAACAACAACACCCACCCACCCCCTCTAAAAATACAAAACAACAAAAAACAAAGTAAACCCACTAATAACAAACAGACAAACAAACAAACCACAAAATAAAACAAACCGAAAAAACAAAAACAAAATAAACCCAAAAGTTCGCATACATAAGAACAAAGCCAAACAAAAACTCCAATACCACAATCCACGACCTTCGCTCTAACCGTCCCATGCTTTCTCTTCATTATTCTTAACCCTTTCAGTGCCAATCGGCTATAATAATACATCGTCTCGAGTACGATTGAAATAATTGACTGCCATATGCCCATAATATTAGGCATGGGGCATGATTGAACTCTTTGACTACAATTTGCACATTTATCGGACAATATTATTGGCAAATTGTGGTCAAAGAGTTAAATCATGCTCATCCCGGTGTATTGGCTTATCGTAGTCAAGGAGTTAAACCATGCTCATCCCGATGTATTGTTCTATGGTAGTCAAGGCGTTAAACCATGCACATCCCGATGTGTTGGCTTATCGTAGTCAAAGAGTTAAACCATGCACATCCCGATGTATTGGCTTATCGTAGTCAAGGAGTTAAACCATGCTCATCGTGTGTATTGGCTTATAGTAGTCAAAGAGTTAAACCATGCACATCCCGATGTATTGGCTTATCGTAGTCAAGGAGTTAAACCATGCACATCGTGTGTATTGGCTTATGGTAGTCAAAGAGTTAAACCATGCACATCCCGATGTATTGGCTTATGGTAGTCAAGGAGTTAAACCATGCACATCCCGATGTACTGTAATACAACGTGTAGGTCTAGAATAATATCATGTTGGCCTTGTTGTTGCGAAGCCAGTGCATTTCTCATTCGTCCGTACTGAGGCCCCAACAAACCACCCCTCGCTATACAACATAATATTATCCATGTAGAGGCCCTACATAACACGACAGGCCAACATCCCCATGTAAGACGTAAATATTTATCTTACTGGACTTACCAACTGTTACTGGGAAGATCCAAATATAATTTTCCTTATCTCCATCGTAAATGACCGTGGAAACGGCCCAGAAATGCTAACCACATAATACGCCAGGGCCACTCTTCGATATCAAGGAGAAGCCGGGGTAGGAGCAGTGTCTGAGAAAGTACAAGATTTGGATACATATTATAGAGAAGAATCTGGTAGATAAAGATTAAAAAAAATAATAAAAAGAAGGAAAGAAAGAAAAAAAAAAAAGAAAGGCAACAAAATTTCCCAAATTATGAACAAGAAACATATTATGAGACTAGACTAAGATAATGACTGTGAAGTATTCCAAAACAAATTGAAATAATAATTAAAAAAAAAATAATGAGATTTTATCTCCTGTTCAATCATCCTCTTTACCAAAAACAAACAAAGATAGAACATCAAAACAACAAAAACAAAAAATCCAAAAAACAGACAAACAAAATAACAATACAAAAAAAAACAACAAAAAAACAAAACAAAAGATGCAAAAAACTAAAAGACCTATTAAAAAAAAAAACCCACAACAATGACAACAACAATAACAAAAACAACCAAGAAACACAAAAAAAAAAAACAACAAAACAAAACAAAAAAACCCAAATCATCGGCATTTGAAGACGTTCTTCAAAATAAGTCACTTGCTTCCTTGCGAACTCTTTGTGTTCGGTAAGTATTTTTTATATTAGTTTTCTTTTTTAATCAATTGATTTTGTTTTACTCATCAACCGTGCCCGATCCTTGCATAATTTGTATTTGTTTTGTTTTACATATCATTTTTTTTTTTTTTTTTGGGGGGGGGGGGGGGGGGGTTAATTGTTTTTTTTATTTTTTTTTTTTTTTTTTTTTGGTTTTTTTT